>JAFEMH010005221.1:0-172342 GCA_022495995.1 Adenophora triphylla var. japonica | reverse complement strand
CTACCTTCATGAACAAGGGAAGACCCACACGAAGGGTCAAAACCAAGAGCATCATGGCCCTAAAAAAAGCCTCGCCTCTCGCTTCGTCATCACCGGGGACATGCTTTATCTGAAACGCATTACCGTATGGACGCTCTATACGCTTCATCGACGGAAAGAAGCAAACAAGTTCATGAGCAGAAGTCACAATGGGACTTGCGGTCCCCACATGAACGGCGAGGCCACGTGCAAATCATTCTCGGGATGGGCTACCTCTTTGGATCTCCTGGCCCAGGAGCGGTGCATCCACTTTGTCGAAGGCTGCGACAAAGTGTCAACGGTTCTCCAACTTCAATCATCTACCGCCCCTTGATCTCTCTTGCATGACTACTGACCACCTGGCCATTTGCAGCACTTGGGAATTGACGTCATCGGGAAAATTGCTCCGCCGAGCGGCAACGGGTACACGAGTTCATCTTAGTAGCCATCGACTACTTCTGAATGGGTCGAAGCCGAGTCTCTGAGAAGGTGCTTACCTCCGAGAAGGTCGCGCATTTCCTCAAAGGAAAACATCATCTTGCCCCGATACTGGCATCTCCAAAAAATGAGGTCATATCAGACAATGGTTCACACTTCGAGGGGAATTCGACGGTTGCTTCTTGGCCGGGTGAATTCAAGATCACACGCCACAAATCTTCTCCTGACCCAGGCCACTTCGAACAAACGAGCGCGATGGAAGCGGCAAACAAAACCCTCGAACGGATCATCCGAAAAATGACCACCTGAGGACGAGATTGGCAGAAAACTGCACCTTGCCACTTTGGGGCTACCGCACATCCAGTCGAGAAACTGACCACGGGAGAAACCCCGTTCGCTACTGACATCTACGGGATGGAAGCAGTCCTTCCCATTAAGATTGGAAATTCCCTAAACTCCCAGGAAGTCTTTGCTTGGAAAATGACATCAACGAAGTCGAGATGGCTCGAAGCCGAGCACTGGCGAAGTGGCTCTGCGCTAGACGAGCGACGACTAAAGGCCATGGAACACGTCCGAGCCTATCGAAAGCGAGGGATGGCTAGAGCTTTCGACAAGAAAGTCAAATCCAGGGGGACATCGGGGAAGAGCGACCTTGTTACTTTCAAGAAAAGCCTCCCGCTCGAACCAACCAATGTGGGGAAAATGGGAACCCACATGGATCGGCCCTTTCGTGGTTGAAAGATCTTCTCCGGAGGAGTGCCATGAGAGGCCCGACAGAGACCTAGGCGGCAATCCGCCCCCATGAATCCAGGTCAACGGAAGCAAACTTCGCGAGATGCCGCACGAAGAAGAACAAGCTCTGCATCTCTTGGCACTCCATGTAGTGTCGAACTACGCGAGACACAGAGCCCTCTAGTCAGGGGAGACGTAGGCAACCTTAATTGGTCCGGTCTAAAAATACACAAAAAGTCAAAAGTTTGAATGTCAATCGAGACCTCCATCAAGCTACGCACTTTTCAAGAACACGCCCCAACAGTCACGACTTGAGGCCAAGTCAAGCGACGGCGGCAACATCGAAAAAGGACATCAGGGTCGCTCGGCATCAAGCGGCCGTGACTGCATGTATCTGGCACCCGAAGCCGAGGGGCTTGTCTTTTGCCTTCACGCGCTTGAAAAAAAAAAAAAAAGAGCTCGAAGCAAGGGCTCACAAAAAAATAAAAAAAAGAGAGCTCGAAGCAAGGGCTCACAAAAAAAAAAAAATATATAAAAAAAGCTCGGGCGGAAGGCTGCGAAATTGAGGTCAAGAGCCCGCGCCAACAAAGAGGGCAGAGGAAGCTACGAAAATGACCGTCAAAAGCGACTTGTCGGGGATCATTCAACCTCTCGGCCAAGCACAAAGCCTAAGAAAGGGGATTGCCGTCATGGCCCGGGCCGCTTCACTTGAATCTGACGGAAATGCGGACGCTGCAAGGTGCACAAAGACACAAAGGCAAACAAGAGATCTTGCGTCTCGACAAAGCTTTAAAGTAAATCACAAATCACTAACTTGGTTACAACATTTCTTGATGAGTTCAAGCACGGTCTACTCTCAAGTTCACAACATGCTAAAAGACGGCTTAATACATTTAACAAATAATGTGTTTGCAAATGCAATGAATGGATACCTAGGAGGTCATTTCGCGCCGTCTGCGCTTGTCCCCTCGCCATTCTTTCCTTTCTTCCCTCGTCCGTGAGTCTTCTTTCGCTCACGTGAACCAACTCTGCGTCTCTCGGTCAGAGATCGGGGTCCTCCCCGTAGAGTCAAACAATCCGGCGGCTCTCGGGGCTTCGTTCGCCGTGCTTCGGCTCGGATCTCCTCCTGCGAGTGCAGCAAAGAGGACCTCTCCTGTCGGTCGGTCAACTCTAGTCTCGTAGTCAAACAAAGTGTCTCACGTCACATCGAAAGGGTCGGACCGGGCTTCGGCCTCTAAGGCAATAGCTACTACGGCGACCGGGTCCCGAGAATCGCTACACGCCTTTGCTCTCGAGGCCAGGATCGCCTTGAACACTGCTCATACCGGGCCGAGTGCGAGTCGTCAATACGACCTCCCCGACGTCTAAGGAGTACCACGGGAGGGAAAGCGGAATACTTCCATACCCTCGGAAAATACAAAGAAGGCACTGAGTGCCATACAAGAGGAACTATCTCCGCTTGATAGCAAGGTCATCCCGGCCAACAAAGGCTCTGCTTCATCCCCAAGCTGCCGAGAAATGAGCGACGGAATATAAAGGAGGACCAAGACAAACCTGGAACTCGGCTGACATAGGACCCTTCTGAAAGACCCTCCTAGTCTCAATCCTCCGGTGCGGAACCCACCGGATCGATGCGTACCATTTGTGCCATCCATCTCTCCCGGGCGGACTGATCCATATCCAACGCAAGAGGTCGGCGAGCAAATGACCACGGGCTAAGCGACGTCGGAGCCTCGGGCATGGCAAGTCTCTCTCGCGGCCACAAGGTGAGCAAAGCGGGGCTTCCCCCTCTGCATGAACCGATCCCCGGTCGCAAGGACGGTCGATACCATGAAGAGTCTCCCCCGGCACCAACGGAACAATATCCTCTCCCGGCTCTGCGGTGCCCAGCCACATCTAGCAAGCGCCATCGCAAATGCGAGGAGGCGACCCGGGAAAAGCGTCGCCATCACGCGCAGGCAAATGCGTCCCAAGAGACATCACTCTCATCATCAACCATGAACCGCTCAGGCGGCTCGGAAATGTCAATATGACCCGAATCAAGGATCATGCCACCTGCACTTCTTCCTAACGAAGTACGAAGAAAGCACTGCAAGCTTCACGCTCAGCGGCGGCACCACCCATCAAAGGAAGCGAGATGGCCTCCACCTCCGGTCCCCATCAAGCCCAAAAATCCTCAAAAGTGGGCACCATTTCATTGTAGGAGAAACAATACACATGCCTCCTAACATCCCGAACCGCGACGGCCAGCAAATCCCAATCGGGAACCAACTCCTTAAAAGACCAAATCGAGCAAAACCCGAAACCTTACCTCGAAAACCCGTCTCGATGCCTCATGCGGCGCCGCATCCACATTTTGTTGCTCAAGGAAGTGTGCTTGCCTCTCCTGCGAAAGCCTTGGCAAAATTCTAGGGACGTACGAAGAATCCATGACAAAAATGGAGGTTCCTAGAGAAAATGGGGAAGAAAGCTCGAAAATGGCTGAAAATGGGGAAATGGGGAAGGACTAGACACTGGAAAGCATTTATTTCCTTCCCAAAAGCAAGACTGGTCCGTACGGACCTCTTTGCATGCTAGGTATGTCCGTACGGACCTCCTTGCAATCATGACCCATTTCCCCAGTAAACAGTACAACAACCATTGTCCCCAACAGGACCTTGCTCTAAATTGCCCAAACACTGGCCAAAGCCATTTCCGGCAAACATACACTACCCACAAACGCACTCTCAGCACACGTGGCATGCAAAAAAAAATAAATAATAATAATAGCGACCATTTCTAGGACAATTCCCAGGAATCACAAAAATGACATTACATCTTAAAATAAAATGCTGTTTGCCGTGCAAATACGAGTGTTTTATTACAGGTACATCAAATGTCTGTTGCTAAACAAAAAAAAAGAGAGAAGATATGGAAAGAGGGAAAGCAAATGAATACTAATCAGACTCCTCAGCATCATCATCCTCGCCAAGATCATCAAGAGAGAAGTCGGGCATCCCGGTGAACTCGCCTGTCATATCCTTGTCATCAGAGTACCGAGCCCCCTCCGGAGACTGGTACTCAAAGTACTCAGAAGGATCAAATCCGGCGAAAGGATCAAAGAAAGAAGGCTCTGATGAACCCTCACCCTGTGCATCCTGCTGAGGGAAGAACTGATAAAAGGGTTGCTGCCTCGGAGCTCCCGAAGACGTCCCGGCATCCATGCTATGCCGCCCCCTCGAAGGTCCCTCTGGCTGTGGCTCGGCTCGGCTCTCGGTGGAGGAACGTCTGAGAATGCCTCGAAGGCATAGGCTCGTGCGCCGGCATGCGTCGGGAAGAGGCAATGACGGCTTCGACGCCATCTTCTTCGCGAATGACCTCGTCGCCACATAACGGCAAGTCGGCTATCATATCCCTCCATTTGCGCCCTCCTTTGAAGGAAAGCCGTGTCGTCATGACAAAGTCGGTGGCGTCATTGTCACCTCTCCCCGGCTCGGATGGAAGGTATGGGTGGTATCCACCAATACTCAGGAAAGGCGAGAAGACGGCTCTTGTTCTTCCTGCGTGTCGAGAGACTCCGGCCGGGTTCTCTACGAACACACCCAAGACGAAGCGTAGAACCCGGCCTCACGGGACTTGGCCTACCATCCACGAAATATCGGGCATCATTGCCACAACTCCGCAACGGACCTCGGCGATCCCGAGTCTTCATCCTCTTGGCCTTCCCGGCCATGAGCCCCTCATCCTGCGGGTAAACACAACAAAGGTACGTCATTCGCGTACTTAATGCAAAAGAAAATCAAAGCATACGTATCCCGTCACGAAACACGGCACACATTGCACATGCACTTTTCACATATAACCCGTCGCAAAACACGGCACATATTGCACATAATTTTCACATGCAATTCTCACATATATCTCGTCACGAAACACGGCACATATTGCACATAATTTTCACATGCAATCACATCATAATTTTTCCAGTCCGTCACAAAACACGGCACAGCTGTTTTGCACGGATTTTCTCAACGAGAGGATCGAAGCACTACACGACCCATTTTCAAAATAAGCCGTCCTGAAACACGGCACATATTGCACATATTTTCCCCACAAAGTCCGTCACCCAAAAACACGGCACCTTTGCATAACAAAAATCCGTCCCTACGGCACACACATTCGAGACAAAACCGATCACGAAACACGGCACATGTCACATTTTTCACAAAATTTGTCACTACACGACAAACTTTTCTCATAATGTACATACATAAATAGCATTAGGTACAAAACACCAAAACATGCATTTTCATAGAGAGGCACTTTATTTTCACAAATAAAAGCTAATCTACACATTTTTGCACAAAATGCACATATTCACAAAATTTACATGCTAATCTTCAACAATTCATCAAGAATTTCACAAAAAGCATGGCAAATAACGAAAACCCCAAAAATTCGAAAAACTAAAATCTAGTTTTAGCATTCAAAATCTCAAGCAAGGAATCGAAACGAGACGGATTTCTTACCTCCCCGACGTTCCTAGAGCGACGATTGTGAACCTCCGGATTTGGATACAAGACATCCGGGTTCTTCGAAGATGGAACAAACGAGATCCAATTTCTTTGGAGCTCCATCCGTTGCTCGACCACTTCTTGACTGCGTTGTCGACGATTCCTTGAGATCCTTCGCCATTGCAAGCGATTCAAGCAAAAAATGGAAGATTTTGGTGTAAAAATGGAGGTTTTCTCTCTCTCTCTCCGGATGCACGACTGGAGAAGAAGAAGCGAAGGGCCTCGGCTTTTTAACCGGTCAAAACACAGGAGCTGTAAAAAACCAACATGGTCCGTACGGACCTCTTTTGCATCCGGAGGTTGGTGCAGTACGGACCTTCTTGCAAGGGAGGGCCAAATTACTTTCTGCCCTTATAATCTTTGCCCCGTGTCCTAAGGCCTTTTTCAGCAAATCCAAGTGCGAGAATGGTCCCTAACCCTTCAATTCAACCACCGGCCGTCGGCATAAGCCGGACCTCGCCCACTCAGCGGCAATTCAACCACGGCGGTCGGTGTAAGCCCGGTCTCGCCCGACTCAACGGCAATTCAACCCACGGCCATCGGTGTAAGACCGGTCCTCGCCCACTCAGCGGCAATTCAACCACCGGCGATCGGTGTAAGACCGGTCCTCGCCCACTCAGCGGCAATTGACCACCGGCGTCGGCGTAAGCCCGGACCTCGCCCGCTCAAAGGCAATTGACCACCGGCGATCAATGTAAGCCGGTTCTCGCCCGCTCAACGGCAATTCAACCACCGGCCATGAAAGTAAGCCCGAGCTCCTCCCGACAAGTCGAGGAAGTCGTACAAGACTACATATCCTCCGGCAAATCCGGCCATCGATGTGGCCCGAACTTCGCCCACTCAACGGCAAAACAAAGCGGCTAGAAGGAGCGACACCTCCGTGCAAAGTCGAGGCACGAACGCCTCTCAAAAACGCCCGAAATGGTGAAGCAATCACTTGCAAGGCCGTCATCCTTGCCAGCATCATCGGCAAACCTGGCACATAGGCCATCAAAGTAAGCCAGACGTCGCCCTCTGACGGGGAAAAGCCCCTACGAGGCCCGATAAATCCCAGCTAGCGGATGAACACGGCGGCCATCGTAAGTCCGGCCTTCTCCCCGGCGGACAAAGCATGAGGCATCTAAACCTCTCGCAATCAAAGTTCGGCGGCCATGCCTCCTGGCCGCAACCGAAGACGATTCAAAGTCCTCACGCATGGCAAACCGCGATCGAAGACGACTCAAGTTTTCATACATGACACCAGCAGCCCGGAGAAGACGATTCAAAGTCCTCACGCATGGAAAACCGCGATCGAAGACGACTCAAGTTTTCATACATGACACCACCGCAGACGAAGACGATTCAAAGTCCTCACGCAGCAAACCGCGATCGAAAGACGACTCAAGTTTTCATACGCACCGCGGCAGAGAAGATGATTGAAAGTCCTCGCGCATGGCAAAGCGCAGCGAGGAAGACGACTCGAGTCTTCATATTACCTCCCGGCCGGGAAGGCTTTAAACCACTCGATCCAGAAGACAGTATAAACCTCCCCCATCGCTATCTCCCGGCCAGGAAGGCTTTAAACCACTCGGTCCAGAAAGGCAGTATAAACCTCCCGTCGCTATCTCCGGCCCGGAAGGCTTTAAACCACTCGGTCAGGAAGACCGTATAAACCTCTCAAATCACTATCTCAGGCCGGAGAGGCCTTAAACCACCCGATTAGGAATATCGTAAAATTTCCATCCCGGGACACCACCGCGTCCTCACAATTGACCTCGACGGTCACCACATTTTAGGACACCACCACGTCCTCTGGCAAGCCGACCTCGGCGGTCACCTGACACTTCGGGGGCACCACCATGCCCGCACTCGCGAGATTCACGACCTGCGAACTACGACCGAGGCTTGATTCCCGCCGGGGATACGTAGGAATCTATCACGGGGTCCGGCCATCGACCTATGCGGTTACCTAGGACACCACCACATCCTTACCCCGACCTCGGCGGTCACCACGACAATTCGGGGCACCACCGCGCCCGCATTCACAAAACACTCACCCCACACCGAACTACGACCGGAGCTTGATTCCCGCCGGGGATACGTAGGAATCCTATCGCGGGGTCCGGCCCTGCGGCCTAAACGGTCACACGATAGGACACCACCACGTCCTCCTGCCCGGCCTCCCCGGTCACTTTATCTCCGACACGCGATCCAGTTAGGACCACTTATCTTATCGGCGGCCCCACTTCTTTCATAAGTGACGTCGTCGAGGGGCTTCTATAAGTACCCCAATCTAGATCACCCCCTTTCGAAGCACACGGGAAGCCTTTGCCGGACTCATCAGCGCGAGTCTCGACGACCTGCGGCACTCAAAGCCCTCTCAAAACCCCGACCAAACCAAGGGAGGAGCCTTCACAGGATAAAAGGGACAAAAGGACCTTTTGGGAATTTTCGGGAAATTGGAAAAGCAAAAATGGTCCGTGCGGACCTCTTTGTTTTCATAATTCTTGAATCCCTTAAAGTCCACAATATTCCCTTAAATCCAGGAGAAAATGATTACCCTCATGCTTAGATTGGTCGTACGGACCTCTTTGCATGTCAAGATGGTCCGTACGGACCTTATTGCTCGAGGGGGACATCATAATTCGGAATATTCACCATCATCACATATTCCCTCAAATCGAGGAAAACCAAAATACGGATAACCAAGAAGGTCGTACGGACCTTCTTGCCACCAAATTTTTACTATAAATAGAGGGCTCCCCACTCCTCATTTCCACACACCTCCCACTTCTCTCTTCCTCCTAAGCCTTCGGGCTTCCTCTAAGATCCTCTCGAGGCACTCCTGGCCCCTTTCGGATCCTTCGAGGCCTTAGGGAGGCTCCCTTGTGGCGCTCAGAAGCCTCTACGAGCGCTCCGCGACGCTCCCGCCTTGCCCCAGAGGCACTCTCGAGTACTCTGAGGCCCCTCGTGGTACTCAGAGGCCTTGCACAGGTCTTTCAGAGTGTCCGGCTCTTTCAGAGTCAGCCAGGCAATCCCAAACCCTTGATTGAAACTACGCTTACCAGAGTGACTCCTGCCACCCGACGCACGCCCGAACCTGCGCAGTGATCCACTGCGATCCCAGCGCACGCGAACACCCTCTGCCCTTGCACCTTTGTGACAGCTGCAACATCGGCTCATGCCGAAACTCTGTCCGCAGACAACCGGCCCCTCCCGAAGCAATCCCGATCCGTGTAGGAGCAGCTACTCAGACCTCGAAACACTATTCCTCGGCGGAAGACAGACACGAACCAACATTGGTAAGGCTTCCTTCCTACACTATTTCAATACATTTCAATACGTAGTGTACAATGTAGACATAAATATGACATGCATTTTTAAAAAGCACACACCACAAGCATGACATTTTAAAAGGATATTAGGGGTATCCGAAAGACTCGTTTTACGAGGTGACTCGGGTGAGCTCTAATATTCTAATATTCTCTTCCCGAGGAGTCATCTGACCTCCGAACTCAAAATCTCATCACACAAAAACAGTTTAAAATTATCTTTAAACTGATGCCCTTTTTCAATGTTTTGGGCTTAATAAAAACGGCGTGGCGACTCTACAAATGCGAAAACAACGGCGAGCCGGATCCCGGGTAATTTCAGGGACGGAGATTTCTTATATCCTTTCAAAGAAAACTCCGTCGGGGATGGAAATTTCTTATATCCTTTCAGAAAACTCCGTCGGGGACGGAAATTTCTCATCTCCTTTCAAGAAAACTCCGTCGGGGACGGAAATTTCTCGAAACCTTCAAAACCTTTTCCGTAGAACTCGGAACCTTTAAAACCATTTCCGTCGAACTCGGAACCTTCTAAACCATTTTCATTGAACTCGGAACCTTCAAAACCATTTCCGTCAAACTCGGAACCTTCAAAACCATTTCCGTCGAACTCGGAACCTTTAAAACCATTTCCGTCGAACTCGGAACCTTCTAAACCATTTTCGTTGAACTCGGAACCTTCAAAACCATTTCCGTCAAACTCGGAACCTTCAAAACCATTTCCGTCGAACTCGGAACCTTTCAAAACCATTTCCATCAAACTCGGAACCTTCAAAACCATTTCCGTCGAACTCGGAACCTTCAAAACCATTTTCGTCGAACTCGGAACCTTCAAAACCATTTCCGTCGAACTCGAAACCTTCAAAACTATTTCTGTCGAACTCAGAACCTTCAAAACCATTTTCGTCGAACTCGGAACCTTCAAAACCATTTTCGTCGAACTCGGAACCTTTCAAAACCATTTCCGTTGAACTCGAAATCTTCAAAACCATTTACGTCGAACTCGGAACCTTCAAAACCATTTCCGTCGAACTCAGAACCTTTCAAAACCATTTCCGTCGAACTCGGGACTTTCAAAACCATCTCCCTCGTGAGATTCAGCCATCTCCCTCGTGAGATTCAAACCATCTTCATGAGATTCAAACCATCTCCCTCATGAGATTCACCCATCTCCCTCATGAGATTAAACCATCTCCCTCGTGAGATTCACCCATCTCCCTCGTGAGATTTACCCATCTCCCTCGTGAAGTTCAACCCTCTCCCTCAAAAGTTACAGGTTCAGACGCCTCACAATAGTCTCCATTCGGAGGTTCGAGATGCCTTGCAATGGTCTGGCAGGATTCGGACGCCTCCTGATAGTCTCCGTTCGGGTTACTTAGGTTCGGGACGCCTCCTGGAAAGCTCTAGTCTCCATTCGGGTTGGATGCCTCAGATGGTCTCACTTAGGTTCGGACGCCTCCTGATAGTCTCCATTCGGGTTCGGATGCCTCACAATGGTCTCACTTAGGTTCGGACGCCTCCTGATAGTCTCCATTCGAGGTTCGGATGCCTCATGATGGTCTCACTTAGGTTCAGACGCCTCATAATAGTCTCCATTCAGGTTCAGATGCCTTGCAATGGTCTCACTTAGGTTCAGACGCCTCACAAAAAGTCTCCATTCAGGTTCAGTCGCCTCACAACAGTCTCGCTTAGGTCAAGGTCCCCACGTGCGGCTCCTTGCACCTACGAACTACGATCGGCTTGATTCCCGCTCGGGATACATAGGAATCCTTTCGCTAAGGGTCCATCCAGCTGACCTCTCAGGTCTTTCAAAGTAAGGCATCTCTCGATTTGGATCCTTATCTTTTTTCGACGACCCCACTGCCTGCGAAAGTGATGTCACCGAAGGGCTAACTGTAAGTACCCAAATCCGGATCCTCAAAATCCGTTAAAAGTTAATCGGAATCAGTTAACTGGCCCTTTCCAAGTTAACCGGAACCCGTTAAGTTCCCCGTTCTCGAGTCAACGAGACATCCCGGGACTGCCCCATGCATCCCGACATCAAATCATACTTAACACACGTAAAAGTACAGCTTTCCTCAAAAAACGTACTTTTCGAGGTCTTCCGGGATTCGATTTCCCGTTTTCGAGCGTCTCGACCTTTCGGAGGTCATAACTCCCTCATACGAACTCCGTTTTGGGCCCACCACATATCAAATTGAATGCAAGAACAAGATCTACGCATATAGATAGTTCAATCGGGAAAAATAACCAACCGGGTTCAGTCCAGTAGGACTCTTTTGCGAGTTAAGTCAAGAAGCAGTGTCAAACTCGAGGCGAATGACCAAAATGTCCCCAAACTCGGGTATAGTCCGGCCGGACTCTTTTACAAAACCCACCAGGCTAAGCAAAGTGACCTCCTTCTCCTAGTTACTTCCTCCCCACTCAATTTCTCCCTCCTCCAAGAAATTTCTCCCTATAAATACTCACCTCCTCCTCACATTTTAACACACAATTTCCTCCTCTCTCCACCCCCAAGCTCCTAGGCTTGTCTTTCTTCCGCTCTTCGGGGCCCTTGTGCTACTCGTCGGTAGATTACGATCGTAGGCTAAAGCCGACACAAGTCGAAATCTTGACGAAATCCCTAGGCTTCCTAAGCACCAAATAAAAGGGGAAACTACGCCCAAACATAGAAACACCTTTCAAACACCTTTCCGTATCCGTATACGTCCTCCCGAGCCAAAGAGTCAACACCAAATTTGGTAAACTCTCACTCTCAAAATGTAGAGCGTCACCGATCTAATGGGGTCCGATACGTTTTAGTCCCCGATCCTCTTCTCTTCCGTAAGAGAAGTAATCTCGGGTTAAAACGGCGTTGGCCCCGTTAAGTTACTTTTATGTCATTTACAATTCGAACCGTTTGGTTTTGTTGATCGCAACTTTACAATTCCGGATCGTTTGATCAAGTCGATCGTCATTTACTTTCATGTCATTTACAATTCCGGATCGTTTGATCCGTCGATAAATCATTTACTTTTACGCAACTTTACAATTCCGAGCTGTTTGGCTCGTCGATCGTACTTTACAATTCCGAGCCGTTTGGTTCGTCGATCGTACTTTACAATTCCGGGTCGTTTGATCCCATCGATACCGCACTTTAAATACTGTCATTTACAAGTCCGAGTCGTTTGGCTCGTGATAGTATTTACTTATCAAAAGTCAGTGGCAAAACGATTCGTTGATCGCATCTCATTTAATGATTTTTTTCCCGTAAAATCGCTAACAATCTAATGCCCGGTTCAAAACCAAAAGTTCGTCATTCGAACTCCTTTTCAAACTCAAAACCAACGTTTGACATTCAAACGCTCATTTCCATCTCAAAACCAGGCGTTTGACATCCAAACGCTCATTTCCGTCTCTCAAACCGAGCGTTTGTCATTCAAGCGTTTTTACCAAAATCAACGTTTGTAATTCAAACCAAGATTAAAGCATGTCATTCAAGCCCCCATTTTCAAAATGCGAAACACTCACACACACGCACACATTTTCGAGAAGGTAGAAAGACTCGAGTCATACGAGGCATTTCGGAGTGATCTCAAAATACTCTTCCCGAAACGTAACGTGACCTCCGAACCTAACAATCTCTGTTACTTAAAAATCTTTTTCCTCGTTTTTGCTACCAATAAAAATGACACCCCTTTTAAAGCCTTTTCCAAAGTTTTTGCTACCAATAAAAATGACACCATTTTCACTAAAGCCGTTTTTCAACGTTTGGGCTCAGAATACAAAACCGCGTGGCGACTCCTCTCCTTCCTGAAAGCGAGGTCTCAGACACCAACCCCGCGAAAGACAACAGCTTTCGCCGCGCGCGAAATCCGGGTAATTTCAACCTAGAGAGAGGGAGACGAACGGCTTTGGGGAGAAAACACCAGAATCACGCACGGGTTGATTTGGAAATCGAGGGAATCCAAAGCTTGATTCAATCTTGCTTGTCATAATGCCTCACGCGAGCACGCCTACGAGAAAAGGACCGCAGCAAGCTGAGATGGCTGCTCGCAGAAAGGGAGTTCTTCGGAATCAGAGGCCAGTCATTCCTCTAGCCGTGAGGGGGAGTTTTATCCACAGCTGAAGGAGCACACTTCCGCGCCCGGGAAGAAAGACACGGTATTTTAAACCCTTGTTTGAAATTGCTTTGAAAAAATCAGATTTTTATGTCAAAAGAATTGAATTTTGTTTATGGAATTTATGATTATTTGCATGAATACTGGGTTGAAAACAATTAGGGATGCATGTTATATGATTTAAACCCTAATTTTTCTTGGGAAATAGGGGTAAACGTATTCAGGGTAAAGAATTATTGCTTTCATGTAAACTGGGTATTGATTGTGAGATATTCATACATGTCCTGTGTTTACCTGCAGGAGTTGCGTACCCGGGGTTCATCGAAGGTCATTGGCAGGCTATGGGACCTCTTGCACGGCATCCGGGGAGCTTGTGCGATTCTTTGAAAGGCTTATGAAAGGCGTTCAGAGAGTTACGGTGGGAGACTACCCACTCTTTTCATTTTCTTGAGGGAGGCGATGGTCATGCCATATGACTTTGCTATCACTGAGGCCTTCCTTTCTTTGCCGAGCCATTATACTTGGAGGAGCACGCCCTTAAGGATGACCCTCGGCCTCCCAGTGAGGCATATTTTTATGGAGGCGATCGGTTTTGTTCCCCGGGATAAGAAAGGGAACGGATATGAGTTGGGGAGCTTCACGGCCACATCGTTATGCGGAGCGAGGGTTATCCGTGACTTGTGGCGACGAGAAGGGCCGGCTGAGGGCTAAGAGGCTAGCTAGGGCTTTTGTATGGATTGGCTTCTCTGACATGCTGTTCGTTAACGGCACGTCCTTTGCTCTGGTTTCATTGTTGGATCTTCTGAGAGATTGGGACACTGTGGGGACCTTATCTTGGGGTAAGGCCGGACCTGCTGAGCTGTATTTGGCTTTGGATGACATCAGCAAGGGGGAGGCGAAGTCCTTCAACTGCTGTCATCTAGCTTTTGAGGTACTTCTGACCTTTATCTCTTTGAATATTCTTTTTTTTATCATTCATTACCTTTGTCTGACTTGTTTTGATATTTCTCTTTCAGGCTTGGGCCTATGAGGTCATCGGTTGTTATGCTTGGTGGGTCTCGGATGCATACCTGGTCACTATGTTTCCTGCCATGAGGCGCTGGGTGAAGGACGCGCGGCAGAATGTCCGGACAGCGGATACCAGGGGACGGGTGACAGCTTCTTACCCTGATACTATGACTTGCTTGCGAGGAGTTCCCGAGAGTCTGAGTCTGTTTCCCTGGGCTGACCGTTATGCTGGGCTTGATCTAGGACATGCCTTACACCTTACTGAGTGCCGCAAGATTCTGGTAGGCCAGTCTGGGGATGCCCTGTATTTGGGAGAGAGAGTTTGTAGATAGCACGGTCCCGGCAGCATTGCTAGAGTCCCGGTTGATCCTCCAGTGGATATATGGTTTCCTCAGAAACTAGAGGATGTGGCTGCTTTAATCCAGGGGGAAGCTGCCTTCAACTGGATACGTGGCAGATGCATCCTTACCTCCTCCCTTTGTTGATTTCCAAGATGGGGATCACTTGAGACGGGCTCCTCTCGATACCAGCAGGATTTATCCATATTTTTCAGCTTCCGGAGGGCACCCGATCTGTAAGCAACTGTCTTCTCTTTCTTTATTGTTTTGAACTGTTTAAATCCCTTGTCTTTTATCATGGCTAGTTCCCTGATTTCTCCTCTGTTTGGTTATACCAGGTCTCGGCTGACATTTATTGGAGTTTTGCTCGTCACTACATCGGATCCATGGACATGATTGAGCAGTTAGAGAGGAGTGCCCGCTACTGGAGGGAGCGGTGCTTGGCTCGGAGCTCGGATGACGATTCTACTCCCAGCTTGCCCGACAGGAAGAGGGCTCGGACTGATATGGCTGCAGACGATACTCATAGGCCCAGGACAGGCGCTGCGCTGCGTCGTCCCCTAGTCCTCCTAGCTCTGAGTATGAGAGTGATGATGCTCCTGGTGATCCTCACGAGCTTGAGACCATGGCTTTCCCTGATGTTCATGCACTTTTTCGTGATGATCCTGTTGTTTATCGAGACCCTGTTGTTGATCCAGATCCTGTGCAGGCTGAGGAGGAGGACGCAGATGGGGAGGAGAGCAATGATGATGGAGATGATGATTCTGATGATGATGGTGATGACTACGCTTCTGAAGGTGATGGCTCGGAGTAGCCCCTTGGACCAAATTGCAACTCTTTTTGATTATTGTACCCCTTTTGGAAGGAAACGGACAAACACTCCTTTTTTTCTTTTTATTTGTAAAAAAAAACTTATTTGCTTTACACTTTCCTAGTCTTATTACATTATTATTAGTTTTTGTTGTTTGCACGAGTCCGTTTTTGGAAGAATGAGAATGAATGGTTTTTTTGAATGGTCATGGCATTGGTATGAATGATGTGTATGGTTTGGATTGTGGAATGCTTATATGGTTTGTATGTGAATGGTGAATGTGTATATGAGTTGAATAAATCCCTCTCCCAGGATGTTTGCAGGGTGGTGACTTTTTTTTTTTTTTTTTTTGTTGTTTGCAGCTTGGGACAAGTTGGGGCGTGCCTTGGTAGAGAACAGAATGCAGTATACTAATGTCTGGTGTTGAGCTAATGGTGTCGCACGACTCAGGACAACATGAGCACCTCCTGTCACGTGACACAACAAGTCAGGTTGACAAGTCTTCCAAACCAGGCTTCCACATTGCCTACAAAACCCCTCCCTTTTGCCTAGGGTATGAAACTCAGTAGCCCCAACATGAAGTAGGCCTTAAGTAACAAATCCATTCCCAAGGATCAAGATTATAAAACCAGCCCCAGGAACTGCACAAATGCACATTTCATTCTTTTCCTCTGGCCAAGCTCCAGTCTGACACATAGTCTTGTTGTAGTCAACACAATCATGCAACCCAGGAGGAGATCGTTCTTCAAGCTTCGGTCAATCAGTCGACGGACAAGACTTAGGAATGCTTATGCAGGGGCACATCTTTTCGAAAGGTGGGAATGGCTCCCGAACTTGTGTATGACATCCTCGTTTTTTGGTCTGACTCTTTTGAGAGAGTATAAGTAACACAAGGCACGGAAAGTGTATGGAAACCCCTGCTTGACAGAAATATAGTGTTTAGCTCTATATCCCTAAAAATGTAGAGAAGAAGACTTGCCGAGACACTTGAAAACCTGTCTTATTCACGATGATCACAAGGCTGCTTAAAACCCTTTATTGACGTTCGGGTTATTCAAACACTAAAGCTGATATGAACAAATGTTTTGATCGATCTTGAGGATAAAGGCTGAGCGATATCGAGAACTAAACCCTGAACGATGGAAAGTGGCCCAGTGTATGGGGATGGCCCTTGAGGAGACCGGATCTTCCGAGATCTAGAGTGTTGACGCACATGTCTCTTTTTGGAGTATCAATGAGGGATACAGATGCGAAGCCCCAGTGGGTCATTCACGGGAAGTGTTTTGTAGAGGAGACATGAAATATGCTCATATAAATCGTCGAATGATCGGATGGAATTTGCACAATCTTTGCTTGATGGTCTGAAGCTGCTATCCGGTCTACGACTGAGTTTCAGGGTTACGATCGGTCTTCGGGTGATTCGGGATATCATGACCTCTTAACATGAGAGGTCGGCTAGGCCTTTTGCTGGCTAATCCTCTAAAGATGAGAGGTTGGATTTTGGGTATGTGTTTGGGATTTCTAAGGTGAGGATACTTGTGATTGTATCTTTGCTGCCTCTAAGAATGAGAGGTCGATCTTTTGGCTTTTGGCTAAAGGCAAGGGTAATGGTGATGTGAATGTCCTCTAAAATCGAGAGGACGGCTGGAACTGGTTTTGGAAGATGATGGGACATCCATTCTGCCTCTTTATTCACTCTGAGACTCCTCTTGAGTAACGACCAGATCCTTTGACTTTTGCTTTCGAGAGGATCATTGGGGACTAGGCTCTCTATATTTTTCTTTTTTTATTATTATTATTTTTTCTTTTTTTATTCTTTTCTTTCTTTTTTTTTTATTTTTATACTGAGGGGGAAAAGACTCGATCACACATAATACCGCCGCAACCTGTTACCGTTGACGGGGTGCAGGAACGGGTTGCCGTCCAAGTCTGTTAGCTGCATTGCTCCTCCGGAGAATATCTTCTTCACTAGAAAAGGTCCGACCCAAACAGGTGCCCATTTGCCCAATGCACTGTTCTGATTTGAGGGTTTCATCTTGAGAACCAGATCACCCACCTTGATGTCCCTGGGTTTCTCTTTTTTGTCAAAATCACGAGCCATTCTCTTCTGATATGCCCGGTTATACTCCCTGGCCTTTAATCTGCGTTCGTCTAACAGTGCCAATTCATTGTATCGACTTTGGAGCCATTCAATCTCATTTACTTTATTCTCGAGCAAAACCCTGAGGGATGGAATCTCTAACTCAATGGGCATGACGGCCTCCATTCCGTAAGTCAAGGAAAATGGAGTTGCACCTGTAGCAGTCCGGATGGAAGTGCGGTAGCCCCACAATGCTAGATGCAATTTCTCCGGCCAATCCCGTCCTCGTTCGGCCATCTTTTTTATGGTTCTCTCAAGGTTCTTGTTAGCAGCCTCAACAGCACCATTTGTCTGCGGTCTGTATGGTGAAGACTTATGGCGTTTGACCCTGTATTCGGTAAGCAGCCGATCGGTTTCTCCTTCAAAATGGGTTCCATTGTCGGAAATGATCTCATTTGGGACTCCGTAGCGGCAAAAAATTTGTTCCTTTATGAAGCGAGCAACTTTTTTAGCCATGAGCACCTTGTAGGACGCGGCTTCCACCCACTTTGTGAAGTAGTCTACCGCAACCAGAACAAATGAATGTCCGTTGCTCCCGGGTGGAGTTATCTTTCCAATGACATCAATCCCCCATGTTGCAAAGGGCCAAAGAGTTATCATACAGTATAGGTCATGAGGAGGGATGTGGTTGAGGTTGGAGAACCGCTGGCATTTGTCACAAGTCCGCAAAAACTGGATGCAATCATACTCCATCGTGATCCAGAAGTAGCCCAGTCTGATAATGCTATGCATAAGGGATCGAGCGTTCATATGAGGTCCGTAGGCGCCGTTGTGAACATCTTCCATTACTCTTTGAGCTTTTTCATTGCTGATACAGAGCAGGAGTGGGCAACCTTCCCTTTTCTTCCATAACTCATTGCCAAGTATGACGTACTGAGCTGATAGCCTTTTCAGAGCTTGAAAACTCTTGGCATGGATAGCTTTTAGGTCTCCTTCTTTATCAATGGGGAAGGATGCTTCACCATGCTTAAGATATTGGAAGATCTGGTTGTACCACGGTTCATTGACGGTTTCGATCTCTATTTCACAACAATATGCCAGATTTTCTCGCCTGCCGACCCTGAACGACTTGATTGACTTTCCCTCTGGTATCTCCACCAAAGAGGCCAGAGTAGCTAGTGCATCGGCAAATCTGTTCTTATCTCGCGGCAGGAACTGGAATGACACTTCCTTGAACTGGCCGACGAGCTCTGCAATGTAAGCGTGATACCTCTGGAGACACAGATCTGTAGTTTTCCATCTATTGGCGGCTTGGTTGATTATCAGTTGGGAATCACCGAACACTTCCAACTCATCCACATGTCGCTCAAGGGCAGCCTCAAGACCGGCTATACAAGCTTCGTATTCGGCTGCATTGTTAGTAACCGAGAAGTTTAGCTTGATAGCTATGGGGGTATGCATGCCATTCGGATCTACTAATACCATCCTGATGCCGATTTACCTCTTTTGTTATTGCTGATCAAAGAATAGCTGCCATAGGTTGCCATTTTCTATGACAAAAATCCCCTCATCCGGAAAGCGGAGATGCGGTCCTCGGGCCTCTCTGTCTGGGAGAGTCGGCCAAACGATACGCAAAGCTTTGTCCCTTGATTGATTTTCGGATCACATATTTAATATCAAATTCAGCTAGGAAGAAAGTCCATTTTGCCAATCTGGTTTCATGTTGCCTCTGTCACCCTGAAATAGGTATCTGATCGGGTCCATTTTGGAGACCAGATGTACTGTGTGGGATAGCATGTAGTGCTTTAGCTTTCCGACCACCCAAACCAGAGTTGTACACGTCTTCTCTAGGGCAGAGTAATTCAACTCGCTACCTTGGAATTTGCGGCTGACAAAATAGATGGAATTCTCAATCTTGGAATCCTTCTTCTCTTGTGCTAGCATGGCCCCAATGGTTGTGTCTGTGATCATCAAGTATAGCAGTAGAGGCTTGCTCCCGTGAGGTGGACAAAGAATGGGAGGATTAACGAGGTAAGCTTTGTTTCTCTCAAAAGTTAGCTGGCATTCCTCGTTCCAAAATCACTTCACGATTCTTCTTGATAGCTTGAAGATTGGCTCACACATGGAGGTCAACTGGTTGATGAATCAACTGATGTACTGTAGGCGGCCCATGAAACCCTTTACCTCGGAAATAGTTCTGGGCGGCTTCATCTCAACAATTGCCTTGACCTTTCTAGGATCCACCTCTATGCCGCGCTCTGTGACCATATACCCCCGAGACCTTGCCGCGGATAACCCCGAAGGTGCACTTGGCTGGATTTAGTCTCATGGAGTGTTCCCGAAGTCTGTTGAAGAACTTCCTTAAATCAGTGAAATGTTGTCCGTCTGATCCCTTCGAGTGAATTATCATATCATCCACATACACTTCAATCTCCATATGGATCATGTCGTGGAACAGGGTAGTAACGTCCCTCTGGTAGGTAGCCCCAGCGTTCTTCAGCCCAAATGGCATCACAGTATAGCAATAAGTGCCCCAAGGAGTTGACTTATGGATCCAACAGCATGTCAATGTTGGGTAAAGGGAAGTTATCTTTGGGACTAGATTTGTTGAGATCCCGGAAATCCACGCAAACCCGAACCTTTCCATTTGCTTTTGTGACCGTTACGATGTTTACCAGCCAAGTTGGATATTCAATAACCTTGATAAAGCCCACCCATAGGAGTTTCTCAATCTCTTCCTTCACCTATAAGGACCACTCGGGTTTGATCCGCCTCAGTTTCTGCTTGATTGGCTTGATCTATGGATCCATGGGTATCCGGTGCTCCACGATAGATGTGTCCAACCCGGGCATGTCTTTGTAGGACCAGGCGAAGACTTCTACAAATTCTTTAAGCAGCTCGATCAGGGAAACCCGTTCAACTCCGGAGAAGAAGCTACCAATTTGCATTTCTTTGGGTTCCTCAGCTGTTCCCAGGTCCACCGTTGTCAATACCTCAACGGCAGCTTGGGCTCGGCTTTCCTTTTGCTCGCAAACCTGCTTTTAATTATTTTCTAAAATATGCTCATCTATTATGTCTGCATTATCTTCAATTGAATCAGGTTTAATTATTTTTAAATCTTGATGATCATTTTTTGTTAAGCGTTCAATAGTTAGATTTGCAATCACGGGATACTCAGAAAGATCGACCATTTTATTCAGAGCGAAGGAAAAAACAGTGTCTACAACGCGACGACGGTCTTCTATCGTGAGGACGTCAGACCGATCGGAAGACTCAAACTCAATTACATGGGATTCAGGGGACTAACTCAAGACACGGGGAATAAACTTTGACTCGAAGGGACAAGGACGAGGCTTGAGCCCAAGCTTTTTGATCATAGTCTCCTTGTCAGCGACCGGTCCTCGAAATGAAGTCCAATTCTGCAGTGGCCTCTCTGCAACGGTTTCCAAACTGTTCAGATTCACAACTGGCCCCCTCTCAAATTCGAACATGGCCACCACTTCGTTATCAGAGGAAAAGCCAATCAAATCTCTGGGACCCTCAACAACAACAAACCCTTACTGCGCGAGGTATCTCTCTGCCCAGAACGCCTACCACTGTTTCTCGGGCTCGCGAGTCCACTGATCCTTGAGCAGTTTATCAGGGTCCCCATCCATGTCTATAGGGTCAGCACCACAGATCTTGTGTATCATCGGCTCATCTAGAACAAGTTTCTCAAACTGATTGACATAATCAGGCCCCCAGGAATGGTAGCTATTCTCATATGTGGTGGTAACGCCTGGCCTTCTGGGCATACTGACGAGTATCTCCTTTATCGCGTTCTGGCTGTTGGCCAACTTTCAAATTGTTCTCATCCTTTCTTCCACTTGGCTCAGCTTCGGTTCCGGGCAAACAAACATTTCCCCATCTTCTTTAACAAAGTGCTTGTTCAAGGACCATCTGTACGGGTGCAACTCAGGCCTTTTGTATCTCTTGCCGTTAGCTAAAGTCATCTTTTATTTAAACGTTTCAGCTTTCTCATACGCTTTGTCCTCTCCAGTCACGACATAACCCAGGCCTTGCCTGTTTCTCTTAGGTTCTGGCATCTCAAGCTTACATGGTCCCTGTTGTCGCTTTCCTAGCCCCAGACCAGGGATGTAGCTCATGCCTCTCATCATTTTCATCACAGGGGGAATCTTGTCCAAGGAAGTCGTCAAATCTATAGTGCAGACCTGCCCTTTAGGCTTTTTTGATCGTGAATGCAGCGAGGCATCGGGTTCTCTGGTCAAGTTTGATCTCCATCAGCGGTAGTAGGGTATTGGTCTTTGGTCTCTCCAATAGTGACACTATCCCCGTAAATGGTTGTCAAAACCCCATCATGCACAAACTTCAAACACTAGTGGAGGGTGGATGCTACTGCTCTGATTTCATGAATCCACGGTCTACCCAATAATGCTGAGAACGTAATAGGAATGTCGATAACTTGGAACCCTACTGCCATCTCCTTACTCCCAAATAACAGATTCAAAGAGACTATCCCCAGCACTGCCCTGGATATCGAATCGTAGGCCTTTATGGTTTGGCTGGATGGTTTAAGGTTCTGTGCGTCAATGTCTAGCATGCTCATCATCTTGGCAGGAAGCACATTCATGGCCGACCCATTGTCCACTAACACATGGGGAATCTGACGCCCCTCCAGTGGCAGAGTGATGTGTAGAGACTCATTATGCTTCGAACCGTAAGTAGGCAGATCAAGGTCTGTAAAAGTAATAATGTTTCCTTACTGGGCCATTTCGATTAGTTGGCAGGCTTCATCTGGAGTGGCTTTGACAGACACTTTGGTTTTGGACAGAGCCTCTTCCAATTTTAGCTTGTGGGGGTAGGAGGATGTGAGCAGGGACCACAAGGAGATATCATCTTGGGTTCTCTTCAACTGCGTCAAGATCAGATCCTCTTGGACTTCTTCATTTCCTGTTGATCTGTAGGGATCCTGAGAGGCCTGGGGATTCGAAACCGCAACTCCTTTGCCTTTCCCGGATGGATCAGTGCTACCCATTCCCAACATTCTTCCTGATCTTGTCAACAAATTAACCTCTTGATGATCTTCAACCACAAAATTTTTGCTAGCCTCCTTGAGTTCAGCTAATGTAAGTGGAGCGCAGCGGGTGCTGTATGGCCACGCTGCTTGTCTTATCTCATTCACGAACAATGGCGCCTCCAAATTAGCTGCTATCCCGAGTTCCTCCAAAGAGATTGGGGACTCTCTAGGAACCATAGAGGATATAGCATTGACAACTAAGCGTTCTTCATAATCATCGTACTCAACAGCATTATTCAAATCATGCAAATCATCAAGATACAAGACGTAGCAAAAGTTATCTTTCATTTCATTGGAACAAAGATTTACATCAGTCATAGCCTCATTACAATCACCACTAACATTTCCATCTACAAACTCTCCAAACTCTATTACATTGACGAAGTAATCTTGACCAAAGTCGATGAGATTCATGTTGTTGTTGGGCAGAGGGTTGTTGATGACGTTAGGACGAGGGGACTTTTCAATCTTCTTTTTATCCACCAGGCCTTGGATAATCTTCTTGAGTGTGTAGCAAGTATTGGTGGCGTGCCCCGTATATTGATGAAACCGGCAATACTTGCTAGTATCGAGATTGGGATTGGGCATAGCAGGGCTGTAGTTGTCCAAGGGCTTGATCATCCCAGTTCTGAGCAGCCCATTATAAATCTCCTCCGTAGTCATTCCCAAGTCATCAAACCTTCGTTGCTGCTTTGGCGGGAATCTCCCATTATTAGGCCCATTATTTCCTCCTCCTTGCAGATTATTGACGATGTTGTCCTTAACCACTTCTCTTCCTTTTGGTGCCATGGCAGAGACTGGGTTAGTTGTCCGATACCTGAATCCTCCATTTCCGCTACTACCGCTAGCATTCACACCCGGAGTTTGATTAAAAAGCACATTCTCACTTTGCGAGCGCCCATTCCGACCATTTCTGAGATTTGGATACCAACCCTTTCCGATGGCCTCCCTTAGCACTGGTTTCCACGCATGACAAGAAAATATCTTTCGATCTGAAGGGGGATTGGCTCACGAGCTCGTTAAGTTTGGCATTCCACAGCTTATAGAAGTGCAGTGATCGACTCGTCATTCTTCTGAATGGTCCCCACTAGGTCGTCCCGGGTGGTACGTCACTCTAGATTACCTCTATACTTCTCCAAGAAAGTCTCGGTGATCTGGCTCCAGGTGGAGCGGCATTCTTGCTTGAGAGCCAAAAACCAAGTGAGCGCTGGTCCTTTCAAAGTTAGATGAAAATGGGACGCCATAAAATCGGGCGTGCGGCAGCCTGTCGCTCCCATTGTCATGACATAGGTATCCACATGAGTCTTTGGGCAGGCCGTACCATCAAAATCCATCTTTGGCATTTTGAACTTATGAGGAAGAGGCGTTACTTGAGCTGGGTCCACCACCTTGAGACCACTAGAACCCACAGTCAATCTATCGATTTGCTATTGCATCTGCTTTAATAAAGCTGTCACTTTCGGAGTCAAACCCGAAATCTGGGGAATAGCAGGAGCCACTATTGAAGACGGCACTGGGAACTCTGGAGAAGATCTAATGGGCAAGGCCTTGGCCGAGGAAGGCCAAAGGTCTTTGGGGATCTCACGATATTGCTATCCAACAAGCCCGGCGAGCTGGGAATCTGTTCCCGTACATGTCATAACCATTAAAGCGAACAGCTTTGGGATTACGGTGACTGAGCGCGATTGACCTCCAAAGTGACCAAGGGTAGAAAATCCGTGCGATGCAAGGAGCTGAATACGGGGTGGAACCATACGAGGAGTCTTTGGGTGAAGGAGAACAAGCTGCGGGTTTGAGGAAAGTTGCTTTGGAGGCTGGAGGCTGCGGATGCGTGTGAATGTTGTGCCTGACAAAGTCTGATTCCCACTGAAAGACGATGCCTGACCATTACTAGCTGCAGATTAAATCGGCCTCAGACCCGCGAATAGCTGTCGGGGTACATGCTAAATTGACCCAGGGTTGGGAGATCCACAGTGTTGCTTGGGCTGAGATTCACGTCTTAGGCACAGTGGCTGGGACATGGAAGGCTTGGAGAGGAGGTGAGATCGAAGAAGTTACGATGGGTTAGCCCACCACTTTTGATAAGGCCCCTGTTGAACGCTTGGTTATACGAAAGCTTGGAGAGGATGGGGAGGAAAGCTCTCTTCCTTGGGCATTCACAATCATTCCGGAGATGGCATTTGATCAGGCGCGCGGCGTAGCTCATGGGAGGAGGCATGCAGCATTGTAGCTGGAATTTTTGAAGCGGAGTGCAGGCGGGAGAAGCGGATCAATCCCGTTGTTACCCTCTTTAGTGATTTCTTCGTAAGAACCGTCACTCTCGATGACATGCTTTGCGATTCCCTTGGCTCTCAGTGGCCTCGACAAAGCGGGTTGCCTGAGCTTCTTCCTCTCGGGCCTTGGCATTCTGAGCCAACGGAGGCGGACGCCTCACGTTCCACGGCACGACGGCTTCCAAAGTTATCCTCAACTCTGCTCTGCCATGAGACATGTCGTTCAAACCCGGTTGACCCATAGAAACCGAACCTCAGCTGGCCCGGGGCGGCAAGACACATCACCATTCCCGGCCATACTCCCGATTACTTGCGACTAAAAAGCCTTTCAAAACTGTTTGAACTTCTTTGACAACTGGCGGACCAAACGAGCTCTGCGGAACAGGATGAGCGGATACCCAGCTCATCTGGTAGGCTGCGGGGGTAGATACGGGTTTATAAGGTCAGTGGAAGGAAGAAGAGCTTTTGAGAGAAATACGGAGAGAGAGAAAGGAAAAGAGAGCGGAGAGTTTTGCACTCCACTCCAGGCCTCTTCAACAATTTACTTTCATCTTCAAGTATAAATCGGTGTTTTAAATCCTAAGATACGGTTTGGGAAAGGAGAGAAGCCTTTATTTCACGCAAACTATTCACCCTTAGGGAAGCCTAGGGACGCAAACATTCAAATCACATTAAATGCTTTGTATTTTGAAATTAATAATAGGTAATGATACCTAAACAAGACCTAACACGATGTAGAAGACGGATACGAGTGGTCAAATTTACTGGGAAAATTTGGGCGGCATAACTTGGGTATTCTCAGAAGAATTTCCAAGAAAAATCCGGCATGACCTCTCGTCGGTGCACTGTGTACAAGTGACAATGCGGCATGATCTCTCGTTTAGGACACTCCACCTTTGAAGGAGTGACAGTGTCCCACGTGAAACCATGTTGCATTGGCAACATGCCCACTTGAGGAGTGTACAAGGTTTTGGGGAAGGTATAAGGACCTATTGTAAATTTCAAAAAACAATTTCATTTTGGTGTATTGACTTAAAACGTTGTATCAAAAACCAACCGTGGGTTAAGGTTGTAAAGTGTGGTGCCAACTATAATGCACTAGGGGGATGGGTTTGACATTACAAGGCGCTCAAGCGTCCGCGAACTTCATGGCCGTCTGCGATGTAATCAATGTTGCACCCGAGAAGATCTGAATCTATGTGGTGTAGTGTGCGGATGACTATATTCTTTTATTTACAAGAAAACAAAATTTATTTATTTTATTTTAAAAGAAAAAGAAAAAAACACACGCGCTTCACCACAGGAAGCAAGGGGTACAAAAATCCGCTGAGCCAACTTCTCTGATGGAGGGGACCGCCTCAAACCAAGCATACTGTGACATGCTCAGTGATAGCCATTCATGTCGCATGGCAGCCTAGGGCCGACAAAGAACCAAGAGCTGTCGCCACAGCCAGACAGTCAGCCCCCAGGCAGAATCCACCTATGGCCAGAAATCGTTTGCCTCTCCTCGGCAAGGAACAAAGCAAACGCAAGAAGCAGGAGCACAATAACGTAGCCACAGGAAGCCACCACACGATGGACCTGGAGTTTGTAAAATCTCGTAAAAATGCGTCTCTGGCACAGGGTCATGAAGGATCTCCACTTGTCAGATGAATACATTGGATGTCTAGATCAGTGCACGAAAGCATGACCCTCTTAGTTTGAAAAAACGAGGTTTCAAAAATGTAGTCCCCAGTGATCGCTGACAGATGAATGTGCGCTAGCCCGAAAATAAAAATTTAGGTTTTCAAATGATGAAAAAAGTTTAGGAGTCGCCACGCCATGTTTAAAGGTAAACTTTGAAAAACCTTTTTGAAAAGAGAATGGGTTCGGGGGTGGAGTTACACATGTTGGGAAGAACCGAAAGTTCACCCAGGCCACGCCTCGTCCGTCGACGAGTCTTTCTAGTGAGACATCCAAATGAGTAGAAACATGTGTGAACAATGATAATAGGCAAGTGTGGTGAAACGCATGATTTTTATTAAGCGAATGAGATGTGCAACCTATAGAGACTCAATTGCTCGTCCCAGGAGAGCCACATCCCATTACAGCAAGGAGAGCAGTTTTAAGCCCGAAACCAAGTCTTACCATGAAAGGGGGCACTTATGTCCAGCGTGACATAGGACTCCTCGTGTCGAAATGTGTCGCGTGACACCAATGTAGTCACCTTGCGGAAGAATTACTGACTACCAGAGATTACAACAATCTCAATGAACACACAGTATAATTACAAACTGAATTTGAACATTAAAACATCTGATCATTTAGTGTGGAACCGAGTGACAAACAAACTAGATAATATACGTCTTACAGCGAAGGATGATCCCTGTGAGATGGGCACGATGTGTCGCGTGACACGGGACTCCTCATGTCCAAGTGTGTCGCGTGACACATGTTACCATCTGCGGGAACCTTACAAGCGAGAGACGGATTCAACGGATACCAAACCGGATCAAGCAATTATACCAAGGCCAATCGAACAACATGAATCAAATACGAGATCAGCCAAAGGAGTGTGGATATGGGAGATCCACACTCCTTGACATCCAAATTGCAATTATAAGTAGATCACATCATGAACATGCAATTGGATTCAAGTAAAAGCAATTTAAACGAGAGAGATTGCGGTTGCCACTTGATAATCGGAGACGGATGGAGCACGATTATCAAGTGGAGGAAGGAATTGCAATGAAACAAATAGATGAGAGAGAGAGATGGGAGGAGATGTTACCCTTGTAGTCCTCAACTTCCACACCAAGTTAGGTGCAAAAGTCTTCGATTCGACTCTTTGGAGTGGAGATCTAGACACGGTGGAGTCTTTGGATTGAGGTCTTCAAGGTGTTTAGGAAGTATGAAGGTAATTGGGTATGAGGGATGAAGGAATTGGAGAGGAATTGGTTGGTTTTTGTGTGGGAGGAGAGAGAGAGAGGTTGGTGATTTCTGCAGAGTGACGTTAGGGAGTGAAATTGGGATCCATTTCGAGAGGGGAGGGTCTTATTTATAGGCTGATCATGGTCACCTTGTGTCGCACGACACTCGTAACCACTTTCCAAGGCTTCAAGTTGTCACGTGATAGGAAGTGTCACCAACCATTTTTGGCGCCAAATATGGTTTTGGAACATTCTGGGATAATACCCAAAAGGTCCAAAATAGATTTATTCCCTTTAGGTCCCTTGGCATGAGCAAAGTACAAAAAAGTACTTCCTTCGCGAGAAACTTATGGAATGTTTCCGGAAGTCTCGGGATAGACCGGGAATTTACCAAAACGCCCCTTAATGCAATTTTATCATATTAAAATGCATCTAGAAAGGTTGCGAATTGGATTGGCGTACTTACGGAAGGTGAGGCCAAGGCTAGCTCCCATAACCCGGACCATATTAGGGATATGGAGGCTCGGTACAGAGGTTAGTTTGAGTCCGCTCCTCTTGGTGAGGCTCGAGAGGGAGGAGGTGCGGACTCGTGCTCGAATAGAGAGAGCACTCATTGACACGGGGTTGGTAGAGGCTCAGAGTGAGGATACCCGAGAGGTCGGGATGAGGGATGCAGGCATCATGTGGAAGCAAAGGAAGAAGACTCGACGGGGTCGAGGTAAAGGGAAAGAAGACACAAAGAAGACTTCGGCGAATGACCCGTGACAGATCTTTTCTTAGGATTCCCTTATTGCCATTTCTACGGAAACACATTAGTTTATTTAGGCATTTTATTGTATTTTAGATCTTTTTATAGCGGAGGTTAAGCGAGTCAAGAGGTAGACCGGGTGCTTGAACTCATCAAGAAGTTTTAACTTGTAATGAACAAGAAATATTATTTTAGAAATTAGTCAAGACACATTTCATGGAAATTCAAATGTCTTTTTTTTTTTTTATTGATCGGGACATATTTCATGGAAACTTAATCGTCCTTTTTATTGTTTAGACCGGAACCATATATGAGTGCCTACGTTCCCCTTTTACCAAGAAAGGCTAAGGGGCTCGGAGTCTACGTAGTTTCATTACGGTGAACCAATTTTTTTTTCGTGCGGCAATATTGTTTTTGCCTAGACCGCCCTTTTTGGGGTTTTCGGCCCTAGGCTTTGGGGCATTACTCTTTTGCACTAAGATTTTTTTTCTTTTTTTTTTTTTTTTTTGTATGTGCAACCACTTGTCTTTTGCCTGAGCCCAGCCACTTTTTGGGGTTTGCTCGGCCTAGTGGGTATTACTCTTTTTGCACTTTTTTTTTTTTTTTTTTTTTTTTTTTTTTTTATTAGACATAGTATCTTCGGAGTTTATCATGGATTGGCCCGGGTGGGCAAAGGGATTTCCATCCAGAGTACGCAAGCTTAAATGGCTCCTCCCAGATAATATCTAATACGCACCACATAAGGCGCCGATCCGAGACGGGTTCCCATTTTCCCGGGGGTTGTCTACGGTAGGGGCTTTACTTTCGACACTAAGTCACCCTCTTTGATGTCTACGGCCTTGACCTTTTTATCAAACGCTCGGCCATTCGCCTCTGGCAGTAGGCTCGGGTGTGTTCCATGGCTTTTAGCCTTCTCGTCAGCGGGGCTAACTCATCATGCCGAGGCTGCAACCATTCCACTTCATTGACACTTTGTTTTCCGGGGAGGACCCTTAATGACGGGATTTCCAACTCAGCTTTGGTAACACTTTGCTTCCATCCAGTAAGTTAGGGCGAAAGGAGTTTCTCCTGTGCCAGGTACATTCGACGGACGTTACGTAGCCCCGAGTGCTAGGTGCGGCTTTTCGGGCCAATCACGACCACGGGTGGCCATCTTCGGATGATCCGCTCGAGTGTCTTATTAGCGGCTTCCACGGCTCCATTAGTGCGAGTGCGTACGGGGACGACTTGTGGCGAGTAACTACGAATTACGACTTGACGGTCTATCGCGGATCTCCTTCGAAGTGTGACCCATTATCGAGAAATGATCTCGTTGGGCACCCCATATCTGCACATTATGTTTTCTTTGATGAAGCTGGGCCACTTTTAAGGAAGTGAGGACCTTGTAGGACTTGGCCTCTACCCACTTGGTGAAGTAGTCGATGGCTACAGGCACGAACTCGTGCCCATTGCTTCTGTCGGGGTTATTTTCCCTATCACGTCAATGCCCCGAGTTGCAATAGACGGCCAAGGAGTCGTCATGCGGTCTGGTCGTGAGGTGGGAGATGGTTGAGGTTGGCAAACCGCTGGCATTTGTCGCCGAGGTTCGGACGTCTTTGACGCGGAACATGTCTGTCTCCGTGGAGATCCGGTAGTAACCCATTCGAGGATCGCTTGCATCGGGGCTCGGCATTCGTGTGAGGACCGCGAGGACCATTGTGGACTTCGGTCATCAACTCTGCAGCTCTTTCTTGAGTGACACATAAGAGGAGTGGTCCTTGATAGCGTTTCTTGTACGGGTTGCCTCCTAGAATGACATAATGGGAGCCCGACCTTTTCGGGGCTCGCAAGCTTTTGGCTACGACACCTTCTTTTGGTCTACCTTCTTCGTCTCGAAAGGCGACTCTCCGTCTTTGAGGAATTGGTAAATCTGATTGTACCAAGGTTCCTTTATGGGCTCGGGTCCAGGTCCACTTCATGACGAAGAGTGGGGCTTCTCTTCTACCCACTCTGAAGGGCTTTATGGCTTTTCCCTCGGGGATCTCTACCAATGAGGCTAGAGTAGCTAGGGCATCTGCGAATCTGTTCTTTTCCCTCGGCAAGTAGTGGAAAGTCACTTCTACGAAGCTGTCCAGTCAACTCCTCCATATGGGCATGATATCGTTGTAGATTAGGGTCCAGTCTTCCACTTGTTGGAGACTTGGTTGATGATCGAGGGCGAGTCTCCCAGTAAACTTCGAGCTCCTTGACATTTCTTTCTAAGGCGGCCTCCAAACCGGCAATGCGGGCTTCATACTCGGCGACATTGTTCGTGGCGGGAAAGTTCAACTTGAGGGCTATGGGGGTATGCTCATCTTTCGGATCGACCAATAGCATTCCTACACCATTTCCTCTTTTGTTAGCGGCTCAGTCGAAGAACAATTGCCATCTATTCTCGGGCTGTTGCAAAGATCCCTTCATGCAGGAAATTGGGGTTCGGGCCCTCTGTCTTCATGCTTGGGGAAGTTCGCGGTGATCGACAATGCTTGACCCTTGATGGCCTTTTACGGTCACATAGTTGATGTCGTATTACGCCAAGAAGAAGGACCGCTTCGCTAAACGCATTGAGAGGGAAGGCTTGTCAAAGATGTACTTGATGGGGTCCATTTTCGAGACCAAATTCACGGGGGTGGGCTTGCATATAATGCTTCAATTTGCCGACTACCCGGACCCGGTCCTGCACGGAGTCTTTTCACATCTTTGAGTAATTGAGCTCGCTCCCTTGTAGCTTAGAGTGACAAAGTAAATGGCGTTTTCTACCGAGAGTCTTTCTTTTCTGAGCAAGCATAGCCCCAGCTGCAGTGTGCGCGACGGTGAGATAGAGCGAAGAGGCTTACGTCTATGTGGGGAGCATAGTCTTGGGGGATGTACTAAGTATGCCTTGATACGAGTCAAGGCATCTTGGCATTCTTCGGTCCATTACGTGTCCACATTCTTCTTCGTGAGCTTGAAGATGGGCTCGCGCATAGTGGTCAGCGATTGGTGAAGCAGGTGATGTCTTGCAATTTACCCATGAAGCTCTTGACTTAATGCGGGTTTGAGGTGGCCTCATATCCATGATGGCTTTGATCTTTCGGGGTCAACTTCTATACCTCGCTCCGTGACCGTATACTGACACTTTTCCCCTTGTCACTCAGAAGGCGCATTTGGCGAGGGTTTAGTCTCATGGAATCTTTGTCTCAACCTCTGAAAGAATTTTCGTAGGTCAACAAAGTGCTGCCCACCCTCTCCTTTGGAGTGGATTATCATGTCATCTACGTAGACCTCAATCTCCTTGTGGATCATGTCATGAAAAAGCGCGGTCGTTGCCACTTTGGTAAGTAGCCCCCGGCATTCTTGAGCCGGAATGGCATTGCGTATAACGATGGGTTCCCCATGGTGTGGTGAAAGTGTTTTGTCTTTCTTGGTCTTCCTCGGCCATCTTGATGATCTGGTTTGTAGCACGCAAACCATCAACGAAGGATTTGACTTCGTAGTTGGCGGTGGAGTCCACCGGGATGTCTATGTTTGGCGAGAGGGTAGTCGTCTTTGGGGTGGCCTTGTTCGGATCTCGGAAATCCACACGGCGGCGCACCTTCCCATTGGCCTTGGTTACGGTGCGATGTTGGACAACCATGTCGGGTATTCAATAACTACGATGAACCCTACACCGCAGTAGCTTCTCAATTTCTTCTTTGACTGTAGAGACCATTCGAAGCTTAATCTTTCTCGGTTACATTTCTTGGCTTAGCATCTGGTGCTAGAGGGATTACGTGTTCTACTATCGAGCTGTCTAGCCCGGCATATCTTTGTATGACCATGCAAACACGTCGACGTATTCTACGAGCGGCTCGATCAATCTATCCCTTTGACCCCTGGAAGAAGCTTCCAATCTGTGTCTCTTTAGGTTCCTCAATAGTACCCAAGTTCACACTTATCAAAACCTCCTCGGCGGCTTGGGCCCGGTTTTCCCTCTTTTTACGAAACATGCTTAAAGATTTCTTTAATGTATTGTTCGTTTAGTGTGTTTGCATTTTGTTCAAATGATTCATTATTAGCTGTTGTTAAGTTTTGAGTTAATTTATCATTTGTTAAGTTGGCAATAAGAGGATAATCGGAAAGATTTGTCATTTCATTCAAGATAAGGGGAAAGATGACATCGATTACATTTTCATAATCCTCGGGCGTGAGGCCTTCGGATGACTACGAGGGCTTGGAATTCAAAGATTCTGACTCGGCGAGATAGACAACAACGACTCTGGACCCTACGCTACTTATTGACTCGAGGGGACTTGACAAGGGTTGGGCCCAGGGATCTCGCTCCTTCTTCTTTGTTGCCACAGGGAGTAGCCGATCTTGTCGGCGTTGTCATTTGATTGTGCACTCTGCGGATCATTATTGCCTTTGTCGACACCAATTCCATAGGAAGTACTCGGGTGATACAGCGGGAATCTCCTTTACGAACTTAACTTCATCCATTTGTACCTCAGGGCGTAGGACCAGGTTGTGCTTTCGGCATACGAGATACGGCTCTCTTCATCCCAAAAGTCTTCGGCTTGTTCACTCTTCTCTCTACCTTTTCCCAAACGGGGTTGGGAATGATCCTCGGGAGTAGTAAGAGCCATTACAAACACATTATGCTCGTCATGGGTAATGAAGGGTTACGGAGAGACTTTCATTAACATGGCTTGTTTTACTTCAAACTCGCAATCTTCATAAGTGAGCCTTTCTTACGTAATCTTGACCATAGTTGCTGGTTCGATGTCGTAGAAAAGTAGGCCGAGCTCACGACAACATTAACGAAATCGGTTCAGACTATGGGTCAGCTGTCCCTCCGTGGCGGCGGCATTAATCGGATCTTTCCATTTCCCTTGTAATTCGGCATAAGGAATATTGAATTTCGGGATATCTATGACCTCTGGATTTCCAAAACCATTTCCATTCGTTCCTCCGAACTCGATCATGTTGACTCGATTGTTAGCGGGAAGAGGATTCTTGACCACATTGGGACCCCAGAGGTGGTTCTAACTGCCTTCTTCAACTAGGCGAGAGATCGGGAGCTTCGAGGTAGGTGCAATCATTAGTGTTATGGCCATGATAATTGTGAAAGCGACAGGTGTTTGGTCTCGTCCATTACGTCTTTGGGGTTCTGGGTTTCCGAGTTTTCCCGAAAGGTACGATGAGTCCTTGGGCTACCAAACCGATCGAAGACCTTTTTCTAGTGGCATTAGAAATCTTCGGCGGTATAGAAAGGAGCTTTGGCTTTGCGACGGCTTGGCTGCATTGTCCCGCTTTCTCATTACGAATGTAATTAACGACGCCAATCACTTCTTTTCCTTTCACGGTGGTTATTATTTGGGGCATTTGACACCGGTGCTTTGTAGCGATAGGCTAGGCTACATTTCACTGTGGCGGGAGCCATATTGAAGAGCATTCTCAAACTTGGTCTTAGGCATTTACCATTGCCGAAGGTCGGGATAGTAGTAATTGCCAATTTGAACTCTTAGTTGAGGTTTCAAGCAAGATTGGAAGATCTCCATCTGTTCCTCTTCATTGAGTGGGAGTCGTCATTTCCTTTGAGCTTCCAATTCCATCTCTTGTAGAATTCACTTCTTGGCTCATCGAGCGTTGTAGGGTACCACATGTAGGTCATTCCGGCTGGTTTCCCAATTCAAATTGGCCTTATACTTTTCTAGGAACAGCTTCCTTGATGCGGTCCCAGTAGCTCGGGCCTCTGGTTTCACATGCGAGGAACCACCTAAGAGCTGAACCTTTTAATGATAGCGAAAATGATCGGCCATTTGTTCTTTGTGTACAATCTTTGGCTCTCATGGCAAGAATGTAGCTTTCAATGTGAGTCAGGGGACAATCGGTGCCGTTGAACTTTTCAATTTACGGCATTCGGAATTTTGGAGGGAGAGGGACAACTTTCTTTGGGATCGGTGATACGGTATCTTTGTCCTCTTGGTGTCTATTTCCCCAAACTTCTCTTGCATGGACCTAACTTGTTCCATTAGCCAAGCCATGTCGGAGTCGGGGGATGGTTTAGGATTGCTTGATTAGGGAGAAGGCTTATCTGATTTGGGTGGAAGGACGGTAGGTGGCACGGTGGTAGGCGGTACCCGAGGCTTGGGGATCTTTGGAGGAAATAAGTGTAAACTTGACCCGGGTCCGTGTTCTCGTGAGGCGGCGGAGGCATAGGAATTAGGCTCATAATTTCCGAAGTAGGAAAAAGGATACGGAACCTCACAGGGAATCCTTGTTGGCAAAGTTGGAGGTGGAAGATCTGCTATGGCGGGGACATGAATTGAAAGGATCATTGAGCTGATTTTGAGGCCTAGGGAATGCACAGGATGGCCCATGCGAGGAGAGGGAGTGAATCCCATGGGGTAATGCGAGAGGTTGCATAGCAGGGATAGGCGAGGCGTTTGCTTTACGTGATAGGGAACAAATAAGGTCTCATTTGAGGAGGTGAGGTGTCGGGATCACGATGGCTTGAGATGTTGGAAAAGGGTGAAGAGGGGTAATCTGGATAAGGGATCGTATGAGGATGGAGGAGGGCATTGGTTATAGGTTGATGGGTGAGATGGGCACATGCAGGCTCAATCTTCTATCATCACCAAGGAGGCGTTAGGCTCGACCACTATTTGAACTCCATGACGACGAAGCGGCTTCAATGAGCGTGGCTTCTTTGTTCCTCATGGGCCTTACATTGTTTTCGGGGCTAAGGTTAGCTCTTCTTCCCTAGTCATCTTGGTTACCCAGGCCGGCCTTTGTTCTGTCCAAATCGGCCATTCGACTCTCGAGCGAGGATTACCGGCGAACTATGCGAGGATTACTGCGCTAACAAGTCGGCGGCCGGTGTTCTCACCCACTTCTTTCTCATTGCGGGAAAGGGATAGGAAAGGTTTAGACTCGGGGTAGGTGTTTGGGTGAAGGCTCGGGCAATATGCAAATTAGAATCTTCAAGTTTACTTAAAACAGTGTCTTTTATTAATATCTATTTGGTTGGAAAAGAGGTTACGCCCTTCTTTTTCACAACTACTCTAGATCTGGATCGGTGGGTTCGTCACTACGTCTATAAGCCCCTCGTATTCCACGTATTTCGACCTCCCGGGGTGGACGGCCCGGGCGAGGTCCTATAGGGCACGCGGATCCCGCCCGGCCAGAAGTAAGAAACGCTCCTATCGGGTCTAGCGGGTCATAGGACTTTTCAACGCACGACGATGCGGATTATAGTCAAGGCAATACGGGAAAGTCTCGTCTCTACGCGCCTTGACGGATCTTTCAGCGAGTTTCGCTTGAGCGAATGACGGTTTCGACCTTCGGTAATGTCAAGAGAGAATAATAGGCATGGGTCGGGCGGCAAAAGCCGGATGACACGGTGTCACATTGAACTTCGTTGCATACGCGGTGCGTGAGTCGGAATCGAAGTCAATGCCGGTCAAGATCTTGCCAATTTTTCCTTGTGAATTTTGGCGAGCTTCGCTTGAGCGAAAGATCTTTTGATTTTTGGCAAAGACTCGGTCTTGACTCTTACGCATTCCGTGCGGGTCAAGGTCGATAGTCGATGTCGGAGTCAAGATCCCATAGATTTTTCCTTGTCGGAATTTGGCGGAAATTTCGCTTGAGCGAAAATCTTGGCTTCCGTTATGAGCTAAGGCTTGACCTTTACGTGGGTATGCAAGCTGGGCTATATGACACGGACTAGACCAAAAACCAACCAAAAGTCACGGTTTTTTGAAACGTGTGACACGGTGTGCATTGGTCGACACTGGCTTTGCCAATGGGGAGGTTGGGATGATTAGTGCGCGCAGGGAGCATCGTAAAGAGCTGTCCGTGGCTGCTGTTGGAACCACCCTCGGGTTTGAAGGACGTGCGTGCAAAAGTGTACGGGATATATCGGAGTGCGCGTAGTGTACGGTCTCCTAAAAATGTTCCTTTTTGAGTTAAAACGAGATTTTCATAAATGTGTTTTTAAAGGAATGATTTTCGGGACGGGGAAGAATGAAACACATAAGCACGTAAATTTTAAGGGAGCCCCAGGTCGGTCATGGAGTGAGTAGCCCCAAGCTGCTAGGGTTTGCGGATTAACCATGATTTTTCCTGGTGGAATTGCCGCGTGAGGTCGTCCGGTCAGAATCCAAGGAGGATTGAGCCGTACGACTGCATGAATCAATTTTCCTGGTTCCACTCCTTTGCTGTTTTTTCGGGTTGTTTCCCGTTCAAAGTATGCACAGATTCCAAGATGCAAATGATGCAATGCATGGTAAAGAAAGCAAGCACGATTAATGAAATCGGCGATGGGAGTCTAACCCGCTCAAAGGGAAAAGCTTTCTTTTATTATATTTTTTTTTCAAAATTGTTTTTCGAAAAAAGGATACTGGTACGTGGATTGTTAAACCACCGGTTATCCCAACTCCCACGTCAGGGAGTGTACAGGAAGGGCAAGTGGTTTCCCCCTATATACCAAGTATTGATTTTAGTTTGTTTTGAAAATAGAAGCTTTTCTCCTTTGGGATATCCTCAGCGGAGTCGCCAAACTGTGAATGTGGTGCCCAAATTTTGTGTTGGATTCACGCGAGTTTGAAGACATCCGAGTTATTTGAAAAACGGAGTCGCCACGCCATTTTGATTACCTCAAAACTTTGAAAAAAAGGTTGTTTTATGGGTTCGGAGGTTAAGTTACCCCTTGGGAAGAACGTTTGGCGTTCACCCAAAGTGCCTTGCCGGAGCAAGTCTCCCGAGATTTCATTAATCGTGCTTGCTTGCGTGCTTTCTTATGTGCATGTGTTTGAAAATAAGGGGGGAATGTCCCAAGTTGTCTTTCGGACGTACAAACCATTTGTTGGTTGTCGCTCGGGATTCCTTGGAATTTTATGTATTCGGGATTATGATCCCGTCCTCATCTTATGACTTATGATCATCGCATTTTAAACCTCGGGACCCTCGGGACTTGCGTGATCGAGAGAATGACTCTCTTTTGGTCAAAGATGAGGTTCTTTAGAAAAGGAGGGTCCTTAGCCCATCAATCCTACGCTTTAAGACGGTCGAGCTCGTATAGAGGCTTCATACTCTTTCTTAAGCGATAATCGGAGATATAGGGTTCAAGGTGTCCTTTCTAAAGAAATGCGTGAACCTTTAATGGAAGGAGCGATGTAAAGATAGGATCTTTTTACACCGGTCCGTTCAAAGGTTGGGGGAAAGGGAAATGCATGATGAAAAATGACTCTTTAATGAAAAGATGACATTTTTGGTTTTAGCAAATGATGCTTTTTTGATTGAAAGAAATGATCTTTATGCAAGTGATGCGTAAAGATAGGATTTTTATGCAAATGATGCATTAGAAAAGGTTTTTGAATGCGAAAGGATGCATTTTTTATTGAAAAGATTGGATTTTTATGTGCAAATGATGCATAAAAATGACATTTTTTTATTTGAAAATGGGGGTTTTAGGTGCGAAAGGATGCACCTTTATGAAAAAAAGACTACATTTTTATGACAAATGAGGTCTTAATGCATGCAAAAGGGAAAGGGGTGATAAAGATGTGATCTTTATGAATAAATGCCAAGTCCCAAGCAAGATATATGAATGCAATGAGCAAGTATATCAATTAAAATGCAAGGTTAGGGCGTGCGAGGTTACCAATTGCTTCCTTTGCTTCTTTGGTCGGAGCTAGGAGGAGAGATTGGTCTTGGATCTTCAGGAGGAGGGAGGGAGCTTCTTGACCTTCTTCTTCACCTTCTTGAGCCTTCGCCAATATTCTTCACGTCTTGGGAGTGATTGTATTGCTTTGTGGATTGTATGTATTGTTGTTGTTTTGAAATGGGTAGAGGAGGGCTCTATTTATAGGCGATGCAGGATAAGGCTAATGAAGCCGTGCGGCCGAGACCTTGGGCTAATGCAGCCGTGCGGGCTTATCCATTGTGACTCAGCATTCTAGAACCATGCAAGGTGGCATTATTCTAGAACCTTCCCTCCTAATTAAGAAAAACGTGTTTCTTAATTAGGAAGGATTCCCTTCAGCCTTTATTTAATTAAAAACAGTTCCGGAATGTTTCCGGAACACTAGGAAGGTCTGGGGAATTACCGGAAAACTTACCGAAATTGTCGAGAAATTTAACCGGAAGGCATGAGCCAGATTTGGGTACTTACAACCACCGCCGCTCCTCAACCAAAGCCGTGAAGCCTTCTTCCCCTGTTCCGGATCCGAAGCTATTCACCACCGCCTCTCTCTCTCTCTCAAACCCAGGCCATCCAATGCACAGGTGTTGTAAACTGCGAAGTCAATTGGAGCTAAGTTGCTGTTTCAATCCGATCTGAGTTTGGAGTTGTTCCGGAGCTGATTAGAAGGATTTGATACCTAACGTGGTATCGAATTTGAGGAAACTACGAGGGTAACAAATCTCAACCTTACTCTCTCTCTCTCTATTTTCCTGCGTATTGCAACTGCCGTGGCTTGAATTTGCCGTGATGTATAATCTGGTGTTTGGTTTTGTTACAACTTAAATTTAGCATGTAGTATGCTCTATTTCATTTGGTGGTTACATTCTGTTAGGCTGCGTAGTGCAATTTCCGTGCTAAAATGCTTATAGCGTAAAATTGAGTATATTGGTTTTGTTGTAGCTTCATTTTAGTATGTAGTATACTCTTGAGTTGTTTGGATGTTCTGATCGTTGGGATCTGTTTTATACGTTCATCGTAGAGATGATACTTGTTTTGTTCATATGATTGTCGTGCGTTGGGCATGATGTGCTAAGGTGAGCGTGGATCGTCTCATATCCACGTTCATCTAAGCTTGGATCTCTATGAGGTCGTTGGGACCTGTTTTTGTATATTGATCGTAGTGATTGCACGTACTCTTGTAGTGATGTCGTGCGTTGGGCATGAATTGCTAAGGTGAGTGTGGATTATTCCATATCCACACTCATCTGCAATTTGATCTCTCTAAGGTCGTTGGGATTTGATTTCTATTTTTGTTAATCTCGGATTGTTATTCATTTGTTGTAATCAAGCTTTGTAAAACCTCTGCAAAAGGCCTTGACGTGTCACGCGACACAACCTCGCTCCTGGGTCTCCGTGTCACGCGACACAATGAGTCCTTCTGCAGCAGGTTCAGTTCAGTTGTAAGTTGTTTGTCCTCGTTGTAATCAGGTGGTGGTCTCCTGAATTAAATGACTCACAAGTTGTAATTTCTTTCTTTGAGCAATAAAATAAAGCACTATTATGCATTTCATACATATTCTTGTCATACACACTTTGCACACACATTTGGATGAATTGAATGTTGAACGATTGAAAGACTCGTCTATGGACGAGGCGTGTTGGGTGAACTCTCGGTTCTTTCCAACACGTAACTTGACCCCCGAACCCATTTTCTCTAAACAAAAGGTTTTCAATGTTTCCTCTTAAAACGGCGTGGCGACTCCTTTATTTTTATTTTTTCGGCGAGCGTTCATTCAGGGCACAATGAAGCTCTGTACATCACTCTCAAGCTCAACACCATATCACTCCCCGGAGTATTGGTAGACAACGGATCAGCCGTTAACGTCCTCCCTCTCAGCATGATGTGAGCCCTGCGCATCAACGAAAGCCACCTAATTCCGTCAACCCGGACTATCAAGGCCTACGACAGCAAGTCTCGTCCCATCCTGGGGATGGTGACTTTGGAGCTCTGGTTCGAAACCCAAATGGTGCCAGTAAAATTCCACGTAATGGACATTCCATCCGAATTCACATCTCTGTTGGGACGCCCTTGGCTACATCACATGAAAGCCATAGCCTCCACTCTCCATCAGTGCGTTAAGTTCATTAACCGGCATGGAGATCTTGAAGTCATCAGAGGGGACAGTTTCCTCATAGGAAACGAAGGCGAGAGCAACACAAGCGTGCCGCGGCCACCGGCACGGGGCTGCCTCCTTCAAATCAACTAAGGGACTATCGGGGCAAATCTCGCCAGAATCCCTCGTAGTCAGGAGATGCTAACTACGTCAGCATACTCGAGCGAGGCGAGACCACGAAGCGGTCAAATACATCAAGTTCAACTGTCGTTTCCAACATTTGGAGCGATTGGAAAGAAACACTGAGCATCGCCATGATGCGGGCACACAAACCCCCTGTCTCCAATCGGAGATTTGTCAGCATTCTTCAAGCCAACTCTCTGGCCCCGCCCGGCGAAGAGTTTTCGTGATAAAGGTCAACAAGCACCGTCATACTCGTCTTGAATGTATGGACGTCATATGGGATGTCCTCCACGAGGAACTACCCGCTGAACCCTCTTATCCAGCGAAGAGCATGATGTTTTTCTAGCAGCTCCAAAGGCCGCACTGTGACGCAATACGTCCCTACGTTTGGGTTGAGCCGTCGACGGCGACGAATCGGGACTCTCGGAGTCGAGGACGCGGCGAGATCCGCGGGCGAGATCTCGCATTCATATGCTCGGTTTCGAGGACGGCACTGTTCCGATCGGGTCACCTACGACTGTGGCTCCAACACCATAGAGATTGTCAAGCTTAACATCAAGTACAGGCAGATATCCGACAATTGGAAGCAACTAGTTGACACGACGAAGAACCCCTATGATCAAGTGGCGACGGCGACTTCGTCAACATCATCTATTCCAGATATCCTGATGATACCAAGGATCCGGTCCTTATTATCAGATTCTGCAATGCCAAAGTTACCCTTGACGATTGCCTGCTCATGGTAAACGAGGCCCTGGCCAATCGAGCTCAGAGCTCATCATCACTTCCGACTACCAGTCCCCAGTGGCAACCGGCCCGTGCCGTCAGTCAAGCTTAAAGCCACAAGCGCCGTCAAGGCCAAGGTCAACAGCGAAGTAGACAAAGCTCCCCACCCCGCTATAAGTCAGATCAACCTCGGGAACGCTTCCGGCAGCCACCCCGAAAACATCTGTAAAGGTCTTCCCCGCAAGACAGAGTCAGCTTCCGACATTGGAAATGACCGCCTCAGCATCAACATGCTCAAGTTCGATTCTGCTCCCAGTCGTCACGACCACGGATTCAGACATCCCGCCAGCAAACTGCTAGCCTTGATAGACTTAGCGATCCAACGAGATCACGAGACTTCAACATCGCAGAATTCAACACCCCCGTGGGTTCAATCAAGCAGATATGGGCGAACTTCTTGGTAATCGAGATCAAGGAAGGCCGCATGGAATGTCCCAGCCCGACTTCCTTCGTCAACATAATCCAAGTGTTTCCTCCATTCGGAGATTTGGATGTGATCACAGTTCTGGACACTAGTCAGATGGCGCGCACCTACGGAGAATGTTTAGCTCTCGCAAGGAAGGCCCTCATGGAACTAGCCGCTCAAGAGAACCGTCTCTGGGATGAAAACCAAGCTCGAAGGACCTACAGGGACCAAGCCCTTAAAGTGTCACAAGCAGCTTCAGACAGAAAGCTAGAGGCCACTCTAGACCAGTTCGACCTCAGGGGTTTTGCTCACGGCAACTTCCTCGACTACCGTCTGTTCTCATCCAACCCCCTCTGCCAAAAGAGGGTGGTCAACGGTCCCGATGACCTAGGAGATGGAGCGACACAGCAAAATTAATACCAGCGCTTATCTCCCCGGGGAAAGCAAGTTCTCTGTGAAAGCGACGACGAAGATGATGAAACCATTCTCTTCCAAGCCAGGCATGAGGTCAACAAAACCGAAATCCCAAGGGTCCTGGGAGGATGGAAACAGATCATTTCCGCACTCAAACTGAAAGGCCAACTGAGGGAGGAATGTCTATTCAAAAGGAATAGAAAGATAGAAATTCATCTCGAGCAACTGCTCAGGGAGATTCCACAGTCTGCGGCATTCGTTTACAGAAACGATCAACTGGGTCAGCAACCTGTTACATGGGCGAGATGTTCGGGAAGCCGTGTACTCACCTTCCGACATACCCGCCACTCGAGATAAGGCGTAAAGGAAAGCTCTCCCGATGGAGGTTTATCTAGATCGCCGCACGCAGCTCAAAGAAGAACCGGGCTATTCTCACATGGGAAGAAACGCAGCACTAACTCTCGACGCAGGCTCTGCTGCAAGAAAGTTAATCCGGGCCAAGAGTGGAGGAAAACTAGCAAACCATGAGTACGCGGACCCAACTCGAATGACCTCGAGTATGCTTTCGGCAAGAAGAAGGAAAGGAGCGCGGTATACCGTGAAGAGATCAAGGAGACTGTTTGCCTGAACCAAGAACTCTCCAACCTCCCCCGGAGGGTCAGCAACGCACAGTTCAGCTCTGGCAACCACTGTTGCGCACTGACATTCGAACAGCCTTGTCAAACCGTAGGCTACCTCCCACGGAGGCACCCAAGACGGTATCCTGGGACAGAATCCGTAAAGCTGCCGAAGCTCCCGGGAGCACATCTACAGTCAACGAATTGAGGGAAGACATATGGCCCTATGCTACGAGGAATCCTCCTCTGACTATGGCTCAACTCAGAGCGGCCTGTTCAGAAGGAACCAAGCCTGATGTCAGTGTCCTGACCCGTTCAGGTCAAATCCATGCATTACCACCTAAGGCCACTAAAAAGCCGACGGAGCCAGAACTGCAACCCGGCCAGCCCGAAGACGCAAGTTCCGTGAAAGAGGACCCGATCCTCACTCAGCTCAAGCAAACCCAGGCGAACATTTCCCTTTGGTCCCTGCTCACATCTTCGTATCCTCACAAGCTCAAGCTAGAGGAAAGTCTAGCCAGTACCATGGTCCCCGTGGACGCAACCCCAGACGAAGTCATTCAGATGATTGGCAACATCCACTACGGCAACATTATCACCTTCACAGATTTGGACCTTCCAAAATTTGGGGCTGATCACAATGAGCAGCTCTACATCACTGATCCCGGTTTGGACGAGCGTCGCCTTCCCACGTGTTGGTAGACGGAGGTTCCAGAATGAATGTCTTGCTCGCCAAGATGATGGACCTGCTTGACATCAAGCTCACAGAGCTGAAGCCTTTAGTCCACATTGTCAAGGCCTATGACTCTACTTCCCGTATAGTTCTCGGGGTTGCTACTCTTAATATCTGGTTCGGCAAGCGGATGATCCCCACCGAATTTCAAGTATTGGACATCCCAATCACTTTCACAGCCATCCTGGGGCGTCCCTGGCTGCATCAGATCAATGGCGTGGCATCCACCCTTCACCAGTGCCTCAAGTTCATGCAAGGCAACGAGCTAACCACAGTCTACGGCGACAGCGTCACCACCGAGGGGACCAACACCAACGACATTCCAATGTTAGAAATCAAGCATAATGACAACATAGCATTAACTGGATTCACTCTGGAGACCTCCAAGATCCAAATATGCAACGTGGACCTTCCACTATCTCACGACAAGATTCCTCCCGCCATGAAGATGATGAAACTCATGAACTTCATCCCAGGACTGGGGCTCGGCAAAAGGTTACAGGGCCAACACCAAGTCATTGAAGCCAAGGACCACACCACGGTCCAGGGGCTCGGTTATGTGCCAACACCGGCTGACATCAGGGAGAACAAAAGGCTCGCCCACACCAAGGCAGCAGCCCGCAAAAGGGGAACCTCCAACGGCACACCCAACCTCCGACCTTACAGTTTCGACATCGCTCATTACTTCACCAAAGGAACCAACAGCAGAACTGGGGGGACCGACAAGGGAACCGACAGCAGAACTGAGGGGACCACCAAGGGAACCGACAGCAGAACTGAGGGGACCGACAGCGGAATCGACAGCAGAACTGAGGGGACCGGCGCTGAACTGCGATGAAGATGAGAAAGAAGCAGGGATAGTCAGCACGGAGACTACAGAAAGGATGGAACAGTTAGCATGGGACCTCAAGCGTTTCAGAGGACTCAAGGCTAATCTGATTAGGGGAGCATTCCTCGACATCACAGCTCTACCTGGACCAACTGCCACCACAGTCCAGCATGAGTACACATTCAAGGGTATCCCAGATACGGAAGAGCAACTCAGGGTACTCTTCGCGGGAAACAAATTGTTCGGATCAGCCGCCGAGGCCACATTCGAGATAGTTACTCCAAAGCAGAAGGAACCAGAATTCATAGAAGACGCTCTCAGTGGACCCGCTCTACAGAGTCTCTTTGAAGAAGTCATGGAGGTGCTAATCCTAATTGACCTGGGCTTCGAAAACAGCATGATCGCCATGATTGGGACAACAAAAGCCAAGCCTCTCGATCCCCGAACCCTCATCAACCAGCAATGCCACTGAAGAACTGGGTAACTTTCACCGGACCAAGGGCAAGCCGCATGCACTGGAAGACAACCGGGCTCGCACCCACATCTCCCTAAACCCGGTCTAATACCCTCTGAGTCAGTCCTTGTAAAAGTCCAGTCCTCTGAGTCGTCCAACGGCCTTACGCCGGAAGACTATGATAATGTAGCCAACCATGTATTTCCGTTCGCATCTAATGAAAAGTCTGACCTTTCAGAGTATCCTCTCATTACCACTTTAACAACTGATAAGTTAACAAACAACTTAAAAGACGTTAATAACTCAATTGATAAAGAAGCAGACACATTAGATGAACAATACATTAAAAAAGTTCTCGAGCATGTAGTTAACCAAGAGGACAACCGGGCCCAAGCTGCCGAAGAGGTTATGACCAAAGTGAACCTCGGGTCAGTGCAAGAGCCTAAAGAGACACAAGTGGGCAGTTTCTTCGCCGATGCAGAAAAAGAAGCCCTGATAAGCCTCCTCCGGGAGTATGTTGACGTGTTCGCCTGGTCATACCAGGACATGCCATGACTCGATCCCTCGATTGTGGAGCATAGAATTCCCTGGATCCCGAATCCAAGCTTGTCAAACGAAGTTGCGCAAGATCAAGCGAGTGGTCCTTGCAAGTGAAAGAAGAGATTGAGAAAATGCTCCGAGTTGGTTTCATCGTAGTGATTGAGTACCCGACTTGGCTCTCTAACATCGTGACGGTCACCAAGGCCAATGGAAAGGTCAGATGCTGTGTGGATTTTCGGGATCTCAACAAGGCCAGCCCTAAAGATGATTTCCCTCTGCCTAACATCGACATGCTAGTCGACACCACGACAAATTTCGAAGTAAATTCCTTCGTGGACGGGTTCGATGGATACAACCAGATCAAAATGTCCGAGGAGGATCAAGATAAGACTACTTTCACCACTCCGTGGGGGACATACTGCTACACGGTCATGCCGTTTGGTCTGAAGAATGCTGGGGCTACTTACTAGCGGGCTGCAACAGCCCTCTTCCATGACATGATTCACAAAGAAATCAAAGTATAAGTCGACGACATGATCATCCACTCCGGAGGATCGGACATGCGGCACATGACAAATGCGAGAAAGTTCTTCAACAGACTCGAAAAGCACTCCATGAGATTGAACCCCGCGAAGTGCACCTTCGGCGTCAAGCGTGGCAAGGTACTTAGGGTACATGGTTACGAAAGAGGTATCGAAGCCGATCCCAAGAAAATCAAGGCCATCATCGACATGAAGCCGCCTCGGACTTTGTGAAGTGAAAAGCTTTATGGGAAGTCTTGATACATCGACGCTTCATCAACCGGTTGACATCTCTCTGCGAGCCCATGTTCAAAGCGATGAAGAAGAATGTCGACATCAACTAGGACGTCGAGTGCCGGACGGCTTTCGAGAAAATCAAGACCTACTTGGTGAATCCCCCAATTGTGCCCGCCACATGAAGACAAGCCACTACTCCCGTATCGACGATACAACAGCACACGTCAATCGGGGCAATGCTGGCACAAGAACAGAAAGATTCCAAGGTTGAGCATGCAATCTACTTCGTAAGCCGGAAGCTTCAAGGAAGTGAACTCAGCTACTCAGCATTAGAGAAATCTTGTACCGCCTTGGTATAGGTAGTCGGGAAACTGAAACACTACATGCAGTCACATTCAGTGCTCCTGGTCTCCAAAATGGACCCCGTCCGATATCTCTTTGACAAGCCATCCCTGTCAATGCTACTAGCCAAGTGGTCATTTTTCCTGGCTGAGTTCGACATCAATTACATGGTCATAAAATCAACAAAGGGCAGAGTAATGGCAGATCAGCTGGCAGACTTCCCAAGCAGTGAGTCCAAAGGTCCTGATCCGCAGTTTCCGGATGACGGAATCTTCTCACTCGACAGCGCAAATCGCTGGCAACTCTTCTTTGATGGGGCAGCCAACAAGAAGGGGAATGGTATTGGAATGCTCCTTGTCGATCCCAAGGACGAGCATACTCCCATAGCCATCAAGCTGAATTTTAAAACAACCAACAATGCAGCAGAATACGAAGCCTGTGCAGCCAGTCTGGAACCCGCCCTCGAGCGTAACATCTCAGAACTGGATGTATACGGAGACTCAGCGTTGATCATCAATCAAGTGTCCAACAAATGGAAGACGGTAGATTCTGGCCTTCAGAAGTACTACGCGTACATGGAGGAGCTCATTGCTCAGTTCAAGGACATCTCTTTTCACTATTTTCCAAGAGACAGGAACCGCTTCGCAGATGCCCTGGCTACCCTAGCATCTCTTGTCGAAATTCCCAATGGGAAATCAGTAAAACCCCTCAGAATAGGCAGACGGGAAACACCCGCTTATTGATGTGAGATCGAAATAAAAAAGGAAACGATCGACGAACCCTGGTACAATCAAATCTACTGGTACCTCCAAAACGGAGAAGCTTCCTTCACAAATGAAGATAGAAAATACAAAGAAGGGATCTAAGCCAAAAACATGATGGCATTAAAATGCCTGGCATCCTATTTCGTCATTCTGGGGGGTATGTTGAACAAGAAGCGCCACCAAGGGCCACTCCTTCGGTGTGTAAACAAAGAAAAAGCCAGCGAGCTAATGAACGAAGTTCACAACGGAACCTGCGGTCCGCACATGAACGCCCGAGCATTGACACAGATCATTCTTCGAATGGGATACTATTGGATATCGATGGAAACAGACTACATCCAGTTCATCCGAAGCTGCGACAAATGTCAACGGTTCTCCAACCTCAATCACATCCCTCCGCATGAACTCTATTGCATGACTACACCATGGCCTTTCGCCACATGGGGAATCGACGTCATCGACAAGATCACTCCACCAGGGAGCAATGGTCACGAGTTCATTCTAGTCGCAGTCGACTACTTCACCAAATGGGTAGAAGCCAGATCGTACAAGGTACTGAATTCTAAGAAGGTGGCCGAGTTCATCAAAGAGAACATCATGTGCCGATACGGAGTGCCCAACGAGATCATATCCGACAATGGGACCCACTTCGAAGGAGATTGTGACCAACTGCTGACCGAATTCAGAGTCACGCGTCACAAGTATTCTCCTTACAGCCCACAAACCAATGGTGCAATAGAGGCAGCAAACAAGACTCTCGCCATGATAATCAGGAAGATGACCACCAGAGGTCAGGACTGGCCCGAAAAGCTACATCTAGCCCTCTGGGGATACAGAACATCAGTCAGAACCGCCACCGGGGAGACTCCGTTCGCACTTACCTATGGAATGGAAGCAATGTTACCCGTGGAATTGGAAATTCCATCCCTCCGAGTCCTCTTGGAAAATGGGATCAATGAAGACGAATGGCTACAGAGCGTCACGACGAACTTGCTCTACTCGACGAACGTAGATTGAAAGACATGGAACACACTCGAGCCTACTAGAGCAGAATGGCCCGAGCATTCGACAAAAAAGTCAAGATCTGAGACATCAGAGAAGGCGACTTGGTGCTAAAGGAAAAGCCTCCTACGCAGACCAATCCCCTCGAAAAGTGGGAGCCTACCTGGATAGGACCGTTTGTGGTACAAAGAATCTTCTCCAGAGGAGCCATGAAGTTAGCAGATTTGGACGGGAACCCTTTCGTTAACCCCGTGAACGGAAGCAAGCTCCGCAGATACTTCATTTGAGGAAGAGCACGAGTCAACTCTCCTTCCCCATACACTACCCCTCAGTAAAATTAAAGTGCTAAAAGAGTAATACCCAACTGGATACATTCCCGATAATGATCCAGGTAAAAAACAGGGTCGCACTTCTTTTGTCTTTGTTTTTCTCAAATTCACCTAATGTGTCGAACTAAGGTGACCTGAGCCCCTTAGTCCAATTGTAAAAGGGGAACGTAGGCGGCCATCATTGGTTCTGTCTCAAAAACAAAAAAAATACAATAAGAATCAATTGCTTGTGTTTCGAAAAACTCTTTTCAATTAACCTACAAATTCATTACGGTTAAAACAATCTTTGATGAGTTCAAGCACGGTCAACTCTTGACTCGATACACGCTAGCAAAACTACAATAAAACATTAATCAGTTAATGTGTCTGCAATGACAGTGGGTGGATACTCTGGACAGCAAGGTCAACCTAGTTTCCCGTACTTGGTCCTTCATCCTTCTTCCCCTTCCCTTTCCCACGGCGAGTGTTCTTCACCTTCACGGGGAATATTCCGGTAGTCCTTCTACCTGGCTCAGGGACCCTTCCCGACGCCTCCGTCAAGCCTGTAGCTGTCAACGCAGCCCTTTCCCTAGCTCTGTCTCGAGCTGCCTCGCTTCGAGCCATCATGACCATGCTTTGATTGGCCTCCCGATCAGCATTGGCCTCATAGTCAGCCATGTCGTTCCCGGTCTGATTCCGAGGGTTAGCCCCTGCTTCGGTCCTCCTCAAGGTCGAGCTGTCAAGGTAATCAGCACCCAACAGCTCACTCCGTCTCCACAAGATAGCCATCTGTGTCTCCCCTATACAATCTTCATACCAGTTCAGATACTGTGTAGATAGAACAGTGGACCCTCTCCGGTGAAAGAGAACCATGGCAGGAAAGGACGTGTATTGCCACCACCGTGTGAGCACCAATAGCGTCGAAGGATCTTCCATCAGCAGAGATCCCACCTCGAAGGTAGCAGCATAAACTAAACCCGTCAGTGGCACCTGCTCCAGCCCGTACTGTCACAGAACCAACGAGGGAATTTAGAAAGACGTCTGAGACAGCCCCGACACTCTGACAACCAAGAGACCCTCCTAAATGGTTCGACAAGTCTGTAACTTCTAGTGGGGAACCCACCATCGCAAGTGATGCGTGTGGAGTCTGGCCATCCAGAGCTCCAGCTTAGCCTGATCAGCCCCTATCACCAGAGGACATCGAGAGAAGGACCAAGCGTCACAAGACATTAGCACCTCGGGCATCATCTGCAACCTCTCTCTCAACCACATGGTAAGCATAGCGAGACTCCCTCCCCACATGTATCGGCTGCCGGTCGCCATCCGACCTATGCCCAGGAACGTCTCGCCCAAGACCAAAGGCACGATGTCTCCCGCTCCGCACCGCTCACAAGGTCCAGTACACTGTGATGGCATACACCCAGAGACGTGAATGTGAATAGAGTAGCAATCGCGCACAGAGCAAACGCATCCCACGCGAAGACGCTCCCCTCAGCTCCAACAAATCTGTCGGGCAGTCCCGAAATGTCGACATAATCAGTGTTCCATATCAGCATTCCGTATGCTTCTCCAGCCGAGATACCAAGCAAAGACACTAGCTTCTCAACAGTGGCCATGCCACCAGCATAAGGAAGAACTAGCTGTTCCATCTCAGGTCCTCCCAGAATGGCCCGGAAATCTTCGAACGTAGGAGTGATTTCGTTGTACGAAAAGTTGTACACATTCCTCCGCACATCCCAGAAGCGAGCCGCTGCTCTCAAAAGATCCCAATCTGGCATGAGCTCCTTCAAAGCCCAAACAGATTTCATCCCGTAACAGCCTTCGAAAAACCCTTTGTTCTGCCTCATGTGGTTTCGTACCCACGACTGAAAATTTTCCAAGTATCGCTCTTGCATCCGAGACGATAGCTTAGGAAAGGGAGCCATGACAAAAAGTGAAGGAAACCTTAGGAATTTGAAAGAAATTCAGCTAATGGTTCAAAGCAAATGCGCAGTTTCTTACAAATTGCAAAGCTGAAACTAATTTTTAAAAGACTCTGGAATTTCATTCTCCGTCCGGCCGGACTCTCTCTGCAGTTGACTTGGTCAACTCTGCAGCCAGCTGCTCTTAAATTGGAAGAAATTCCAAACAAAGCCCTGTTCATGCCTTTATGAATCTGCGTGCTACCCCTGGTTTCAATCAACCAATGCCAACATCCCTTCAGCCCCGGGCTCGTGCAACAGTGCAATTAATTAATAATCAGTGCATATAGGCATAATTTTTGACCCGTTCAATTTTTTATGCATGTTTCATTTTATTTATTTTTGATCAACCTACTTGCTTATTTGCCAAAATAAAAAGAAGGTAATCACTAAATAAATGTGCGAAGTACAGGTTCCGCCCCAAGGGTGTCTTTTCAAATACAGTTCAAGTCAAATTGTTCCAGACAATACATACATTTTGTCTAAAATCAATAAAAAGGAGGACTACTCCGAGTCCTGCTCGTTATCCGAGCACTCGACGCACTGCTCCGCAGCTGCCGGATCCGTCGAAAACAGGAAATCTCCGAATTCCTCCAGGCGAGAATACGCGAAAGGCCTCCTCTGCGCCTGCGAACTCGAAGACTCTCTCCTCTCGTGCCCCGAGTGTGAAGGAGGATGAGCTCCAAACCCAGCCGTTCCGCCCGCGAACTGGCCAAATCCCTGCGCAAAGTCCTCTCCATCAGTCGTGGGAGCAGACGAACCTCTCGGCCTAGACGGCCTCCACTCATGAGCATCCACGCTCCTTCGGGAACTGCACCTCAGGAACTCCACGAGCCTCCTAGCGTAGTTGGCCCACCCGTCCAACTGTCTCACCGCCTCGTTATACATACGGCCAGACACCTGCGAACCAGGAAAGTTATCAGAAGACAAGTAGAAAGTACAGATACAACATTTGCAGAATGATACTACCAAATGTAGAAAATCAAAAGTGCTTACCGAAGCATTGGGGTCAACCCTATACTGAGGTCTCGGCTCCTTCGGGATTGGGATCACCAGTCGCCTGCGCGAACCGTCTAGCCCCTCGTACGCCAACCTAGCGCGTGGGAGCGGGAGATCTCGGGGATATCCAGGGCCCTCGCCCTCCCTGTGCTGCACCTGCGGGCTCCTCAGCCTCATCCTCAAGAAAGTGTCGCAGTCGGCTCCCGCTATGACGTAGTCGGTATAGAACACACCCTGTCTATACCTCTCCAACTCCTCCATCGGCATCGACAGAGGATGCTGCATGTGCAGAGGCGGATCCACCGGCACCATCGGAAGGGACCCCGGGCCATGCTGATGGGTCACCCTCTCCCCCAGATACATCGCATCGCAGTGAAGTCCCACCAAGAGCTTCCGCCGCCGCGTAACCTCACTAGCAACCTGAACCACGCCCATGTGGAACCGACTCCACCAGGTCAGCTGGATCCGCTCGGAGAACTCCCGGCTCAGGGCCAGAGACACCTCCTCGTATGACAGCCGAGTACCCACTCTCGACGACACTGCCTTCTTCGCCCTCTTCTGCCAAGACAGCATGGCGGGGAACAGGGATCGGTACGCCTCCCTAATATCCCACTGCTGCGGACTGAACACCTCATAGCACCAGACCTGTCAAGCAAATGGAAAGTTATGTCAGCTACAGAGCAGATACATACGAGTACAAAAAAAGAGACAAGGAAGAAAAAAAGACGTGAACTTACATCCAAAGCAAACGAGAAACAGCTCAAGGAGTTCTCCTCTCCCCGCGAGAACCTGTCCATGGCGTGATAGAGCTCGGCCAGTCCAGCCTCCCCCCATGCATACCCCCTCACGGCATCCAGGTCTGTCAGCGACCCGAGCAAAGGGAAGTGACAGGACGTGTCAGAAGTCGGGAACAGAGTCGCTGACAACGCGAACCATAGAAACCCTCGAGCCAGGCGCTCCGCGGTCATCCTCAGAGACCCATCCAAGTAATCAGCAATACCCGTCTGCAGATGCCTCTCCATCGGCCTGTACCGGATACCTAAGCCCCTGGCATCGGTAATATCGAAACCCAGCAGCTCCGACAACTGCCCCGGGGTATAACCGTCCACCCACACCAGCGCGTTGCCATAGGTCGGCAACCCAGTGATAGCGGCAAAGTCAGTGGGAGTCACCGTCGCCTCCCCCCATCTGAAATGAAAAGTGTGGGTCGTATCCCACCAGTACTCGCTCAGAGCTACGTACATGGACCTGGCCCTCTGCGTCGCAGCTATCACAGCTATCGCACTGATAAATCCAGCCAATCCGGAGTCGATCACCAGCTGCCGTGGACTCCTCTCTCCGTCTCGAGCCTCGTCCGGGAATATCTCCCACAGCGCTCGCACTGCCTCAAAGGCTCCCCGACTCTTCTGGTTGCGAACATCAACCATCCCTCGCCCCTGCAGGTGAACAAGACAAGAATACGTTAAGTACGTAAGCGACATCAACAGAGTGCACGAACGCATGTCAAAAGGATGCAATGCAGATACAGTTCTCATTCATTTCCTAAAATATTTCCATCCCTTCGAAAACTCCGTCGAATCCGGAACTTTCAAAGCATTTCGAAAACTCCGTCGAATCCGGAACTTTCAAAGCATTTCGAAAACTCAGTCGAATCCGGAACTTTCAAAACCCTTCGAAAACTCCGTCGAATCCGAAACTTTCAAAGCCCTTCGAAAACTCCGTCGAATTCGGAACTTTCAAAGCATTTCGAAAACTCCGTCGAATCCGGAACTTTCAAAACCCTTCGAAAACTCCGTCGAATCCGGAACTTTCAAAACCCTTCGAAAACTCAGTAGAATTCGGAACTTTCAAAGCATTTCGAAAACTCCGTCGAATCCGGAACTTTCAAAGCATTTCGAAAACTCCGTCGAATTCAGAGCTTTCAAATCCTTTCGAACATTTTCGAAAATTTACTCCTTCCCGATTTAAACATGCTTTAAATTCGGAAAACACATCTAGACATGGAATTTTGCAACCAAAATTTTTATGTCATCTACCCATGGTGTCAATTGAACTACACTCTAGTCAATTTCTACAAAAGTTCATAGCAAAGTCAAAAGCCCCAATTCAAGCACCAAAATCCCTAGCTCATTCCTAATCAAATTTCTAACATTTAAAGAATGCATATTCTTAAAATTAATGAAATTTGAAGGAAGCTTACTTGTCTCTCGATCCCTCCTTTGGATTTGTGGTTCTCCCTAGCCGGGTAGAACTCCGTCAGATTCAATGGAAAGGTAGTGGTTCGAATGGTCCGAACCAACCGCGTTCTTTCGTCATCGGTCCTTCCATGACGAGCCATTGGTTCCAAATCACCTTCCATGTTGATTTTCCTACACAAATATGAGCAAACCTCACAATTTGGGGTGAAAATTTTCTCTCTTTTCTCTTCTTCCCGTCGGAATTAATGGGGGAAATGGACTGGTTTGCGTCGGCCTTGGTGCTGATTTGAATCTGGTCAAATTCATTCCAAGTCCGCCCGGACTCTTGCTGCACCAGAAAGATTCCTTGCCACTTTGGCCCCTCAACTTTTCGTAGTTCCAATTTTAACCCTTTTGGCCTCCAAAAGTGTAAAATTTCCCCCAAGTTAGACATTTCTAACACCACCTCCCCCGAGGATCCATTCTTAGTTAGTTTTCACTAACGCTCGTCTCCAGATGTTAAATTCCCAGTTAGTTTTCACTAACGCTCGTCTCCAGACGTTAAATTCCCAGTTAGTTTTCACTAACGCTCGTCTCCAGACGTTAAATTCCCAGTTAGTTTTCACTAACGCTCGTCTCTAGACTTTAAATTCCCAGTTAGTTTTCACTAACGCCCGTCTCCAGACATTAAATTCAATCCTCAGTTGACGTTTGACATTCAAACGCTCAATCATGTCTCCGTACATTCCAGTTACAATTCCGTCTCCCGACGTTAAAATTTCTAGTGATTTTCACCATCGTTCAACCTCCCCGGCCGCCACTCGTAAGCCCGATCGTCCCACCTCAGCGGCCATCAAGGTAAGCCTGCACAACAATCCCTCTTCGGCCATCAAGGTAAGCCCGAACGCTCAACCCCAGCAGGATTCTAGAGAAGAAACGTCGATCCTTCCGAGTTGTTAATAACGCCAGTTTAACACAACCGTTCCCATCATTGCCACCCTATCTCCAGCAGGATAAACCTGTCCGTCATCGTAAGCCCAGCATCCAAGGCACGAACGCCTTCATCCCAGGATAAGCGTATCCTTGTCAACTCCGGTTTGAGGCGCCACACGCCCTCGTATGTTCAGCAACTCCGGTTTGAGGCGCCACATGCCCTCGTATGATTCAGCAACTCCGGTTTGAGGCGCCACACGCCCTCGTATGATCCAGCAAATCCGGTCTGAGGTGCCACACGCCCTCGAAAGTATCAGCCACTCCGGTTTGAGGCGCCACATGCCCTCGAAGGTTTCAGAAGTCCCAGGTTCAGATGCCTCACAATAGTCTCCATTCAGGTACATGTACCTTGCAATGGTCTCATTCAGGTTTAGACGCCTCCCAACAGTCTCGCTCAGGTCAAGGTCCCCATGCACGACCCTTGTGCCTACGAAATACGATCGACTTGATTCCCTCTCGGGATACGTAGGAATCCTTTTGCTAAGGTTCCAGCCAGCTGACCGCCCAGGTCTTCCAAAGTAAGGCATCCCAATTTGGATCCTTATCTTTTTTCAGCGACCCCACTTCCTTCGGAAGAGACGTCGCTGAGGGGCTAACTGTAAGTACCCAAATCCGGATCGTCAAAATCCGTTAGGAGTTAACCGGAATCCATTAACTGGCCCGCTCCAGGTTAACCGGAACCCGTTAAGCTCTCCATTGCCAAGCCAACGAGACGTCCCGGGACTGCCCCGAGCATCCCGACATCCAAGCGTACTTAACACACGTCATCGCACGTAAAAGTACGGCTTTCCCTGAAAAACGCACTTTTCGGCACTTTCTGGGGGCATTTCGGACATTTTTCGGACTGTTATTTTAAAAAACGGACAAAACCGGGACCCGGGCGCGAACTCCCACAAGGCTGGTGAGTCATGGGACACTTGGCACGCATGCCACCTCCCTCTAGTCACCTTTCAATCAAAAATCAAGGAGAAAAGACTAAAATACCCCTGGTATGCAGTCCAAGTCCGGCCGGACTCCTTTGCAGACTCTCAGAAATTGCCAGCAAGTCCCTCCAATTTCCAAAGTTTCACAAAACCCCCTGGATTTCAAGCTAAGTCCGGTCGGACTCATGCTGAAATTTCACCTATAAATAGAAGGGCTGTCAAAGCCATTTAAAAAAACAAAAAATCACTCCCCTCCACCAAAACCTCACGGCCTAAACTGATTCTCACCCCCCTCGAGCCTCGGATTTACCTCGTTTTGCGTGAAAACTCCGTATTTCGATCAAATACGCCCCTCACCACTCCAAAACACCGTTCCAAATCACTTTTCGTATCCCGTATACACCCCCCGAGCCAAAGGAGTCGACCCTAGCCATAGGTATAACTCCCTCTCTCTAATCTCTCGTTCCGCCTCGGTTTACGCGCCAGTCGCTACAACCGTTTCGGACGAACATCGTTGAAATGTAGACGCCTCCGTCTAACGGGGTCCGATACATTTTAGCCCCTAGATCCTCATCTCTTCCCGTAGGAGAAGTAATCTCGGGTTAAAACGGCGTTCCGGCCCCATTCCGTTTAAATTTCTGTCATTTACAATTTCGGATCGATCGATTCGTCGATCGTCATTTAAATTTCTGTCATTTACAATTCCGGATCGATCGATCCGTTGATCGTCATTTAAATTTCTGTCATTTATAATTCCGGACCGTTTGATCCGTCGAACGTCATTTACTTTTACGCAATTTTACCATTTCGAGTCGTTTGGCTCCTCGATCGTCATTTACAACTCCGAGCCGTTTTGGCTCGTCGATCGTACTTTCCAATTCCGGATTGTTTGATTCCGTTGATACCGCACTTTAAATACTGTCATTTACAAAGTCCGACCCGTTTGTATCATGATAGTATTTACTTTTCAAAGTCCGAGTCGCAACCCGATTCGTTGATTGCATATCATTTAATACGCTTTTTCCCGTAAAAATCGTTAACAATGCAATGCCCGATTCAAAACCGGATTTCGACCTTCGAGCTCTTTCAAAATGCACGAAATGACGTTTGGCCTCCAAACTCTCATCTTCAAACTTAAAAAGCCGCCATTTGACACTCAAAATCATTTAATACGCTTTTTCTCGTAAAAATCGTTAACAATGCAATGCCCGGTTCAAAACCGAAGTTCGACCTTCGAGCTCTCTTTCAAAATGCGTGAAATGACGTTTGGCACCCAAACGCTCATCTTCAAACTCAAAATTCTACGTTTGACATTCAAACGCTCTTTTCTTAAAAGTCAACATTTGACACTTAAGATCAACAGTTAAAATCAGCATTCGCGCCACTTTTCCTAAAACTCCAAAACCGACGTTTGTCATTCAAACGCTCGTCTTTTCAAACAAGATCACCTAATCAACGTTTGACATTCAAACCAAGATTAAGCTTGTCATTCAAGCCCCCATTTCAAAACACACACACACACGCACACGTTTTTGAGAAAGGTAGAAAGACTCGTCATACGAGGCGTTTCAGGTGATCTCGTAATACTCTTCCCGAAACGTAACATGACCTCCGAACCTAACAATCTTTGGTACTCAAAATAGCTTTTTACTCATTTTTGCTACCAATAAAAATGACCCCCGTTTTCAAAAGCTTTTTCCTAAGTTTTTGCTACCAATAAAAACGACACCATTTTCACTAAAGCCGTTTCTCAACGTTTGGGCTCAAAATACAAAAACCGCATGGCGACTCCTCTCCCTTCCCGAAAAGCGAGGTCTCAGACACCAACCCTCCGCGAAAGACAACCGCGTTTTGCGCCCGCGCGAAATCCCGGGTAATTTCAGTCCCCTACCCTTTCCAATTCCGATAAGGTTTTGGATACATATAAAAGGAAATATCCTTTTCCTTTTCAAACTTTACAATCCTTAATTACTTAACCACCCAGCAAGAACAAAAGCAAGGAATTTTATTTCCTGGCGTAATCGAGCTCTCCGCTTCATCTTTGAATTCCTTCTTCCCAAAATCAATCAAGGTGCCCCTCAATTCCTCTGTACTTAGGTTTAATTTCAAGTTTATCCTTTTATTCCGCCATGGCTAGGACCTTTGGCTTCGAGCTAGGTGCTAGGTATGGGTATAACTCCCAAAACCATAGGATTTATAAACGATTAGAGGGTCGATGGAGGGAGTTGACTAGAGATGAGTGTATTATCATTCTAAGAAGATGGGGTTTGTTACATGGTGAGGTAGGGTTCCCAGATGGAGAGAGTATGGGGTATTTGGAGGCGGATGATCCACAGATTGTTCGCTTTCGTCTCTTCAATAAATTGATCGACCATCTTATAATATTTTAAATCAAGTCTAATAAACCCCCCTTCCCTAGAGAGAGGTTAGCATTTTCAGGGGTATCTAGGTCTCCCATAGGTAGTTCGTAACATACTTCGACTAGGAGTGATTCCCCTATTTCTAAATCTTCTGTAGATATAACAGCTTAATTAACAGTCTTCAATTTCTACTTTGTCGAGATCCACCTCAGGCAACGTCGTGGATAAATTTTGCTTGAACGTCGTTATAGGCCATAATAAGAGGAGATATGTGGCCCACAGGCCGGCAATAGGGAGGAAGAATGCGAAGTCACGGATCAACATTCTTCATAGCTTTTTTGAGGTCCCCAAAGAGGACTTCCACCTTACCCATTATACTGAAAGGCAAAGGAAGGCCCAATATTGGATGCATTGGGCTCTAAGTTCGACCAAGGTAGCCTTCTTCTATGGTCAATTTGAGGCTGGCCTATGCCTACCTCTAGATCCCTTTATCTACAAATTTCTTGAGTGCTTGGCCGGTGTCCCCATGCCATTAGGCGCCAACACAGTTAGGGTCTTAGTATGCTTTGCCATGGTGTGCAAGTTCATCGAGTACGAGCCATGTATGCATGTCTTTAGGAGATTCTTTAAGGTTGTTCAGAATGATAAACCCTTCGGCATTAGTACCCCGACCAAAGCTAAGGCCCCAAAGCTGTTCACAAACTTGCCTGTTAAAGTTTTTGGGTGGAATACCCATATGATCCTTGTGGAGAGTAGGAAGGGATGGGAGTTCCCCTTGCTTGAGGCTGATACCACCCCATGAAAGAGGAAGATTACTGGGTCCCAGAGTGGAGTGATGAGCTCACTCGTAGGTTGACATTGGTGGCTCGGAGGAGCACCATTAGTTGGGCCACACTTGGGTCTAATAAAGACTTCTTCGTCCAGGCTGGATGATGCTAGGAGGAGATGGGGAGGTAGCCCCCTTAGTGTCGATCATTAGGAGCCTTAGATACCCAGACTGGGTAATTCATGAGAGGGAAAGGTTTAAGTCCCAATGCCATTTCTGAAAGAAGAAGCCCGGTCATCGCAGAAGTCTGTTTCACTCTGGTAGTTAAGTATTTGCCTTGCTTTCTCCTTAATTCACATAATTTTGCTCACATATCTCTTTGCTAATTGTTTCCCATTTGACTGTGGAGTTCTAACCGCTGAACAAGAGGCTAATATGAATCGCATAGTTGACCTAGGTGATAGGAGGAGAAACAGGAAGGCACATGGATCTGCCAATGCTCGGGCCAGCCGTGAGAAGGAGGCTGAAGACAGAAACACTTTGCTCCCCAAGGAAGGAGTGGGAATGGTCCCTATTGATGTGTCTGGGCTGGTAGAGCCAATTGATCAAGCCCCCCAAGTACAAGTCATTGGGGCAGAGGGAGAGGTCAACATGTCGAACTAACTAGAGTCGGGCTCCGATCCCCGGCCTGAGTCAGTTGGGGGAGACCCCCTAAATATTGTAGACTTGAAGCTCATTGATGACGAGCAAGAAGATGCTGATGATGCCCTTCCTCTTATCAGGCTTAGAAAAAGGTCCCTTGTCGACCTGGGACATGAAGGAGCTGGCACTTCTAGGGTGGAAGGTTTTGCCTCTAGCCATCCTCCACCTCAAGCTCCCCCATCCAGAAGCACTGATGAAGTGCAAGCCTTGGTGGAGAGGTTAAGTTATGTCCTTCTCCTTACTGGGATCAACATCTTGAGCTGCCGTTATCCCGAGTTGGGATTGGGGCAAATTGTTTTGAGAAGAGCAGCAGATAGGAACATACTAGCACAGTTTGTTGAGGAGGGTCTTACTTCGGAAGAGTACAATGATAGTTCGGGCCTCCTTTCCTCTGAGGTAACACTTGAGCCTTCCATACTTCACTTTTTTGTTTGATCGCAATGCTTTTGATTGCTTTAGTTTTGATAATTGTTATACTGACTATCTTCTTTTTGTTATGTAGTCTCTTGCTCTTACTGAGCATGCCAAGAGAAGTTGGAGAGCTGCTATTGAGAAAGAGCAAATAGCCTCCACCAAGTACTCAAGAAAGGCTAGGGAGGCTGTTGAACTGAGGGAGAAGCTGGTAGATTCTGACTCCCAGTGTCGAGCTCTTCAGGCCACACACTTTAATGCTGAGAAGGAAAGGGATCAAGCCCTAGCTGATCTGAAAGTGGCAAGGGAGCGACTGCTCCTCTTCATGAGTGGGTAGAATCTTTTGCTCCAATCAAGGTGTCCCTGGAGAAGGAGGCAGATGCGGCTAGGAATGAGAAGGTTAGGCTGGAAGGAGAGATGGGACAGTTGACACAGATGATCCAAGATCGTAACGCTCACATAATAAAGATGATTGAGGATCATCAGGCTGCCCAGATTAATTAGGAGGAGGAGGCCCAGGCTAGAGAGAAGGCTGTGGTCGAGCTGTTCAAGATCTGCGATGAATGCTATCACATCATAGTGTCCCGAGCTAAGGATTTCTATGATGCTGGTCGTCAATATATGGCTCAGCGGCCTTGGAGGATCCTTCTGTCGAGCTACCCGTTGAGAAATTGGCCAAATGGTCTCATGCTGAAAGGTATGACAAGGTAGCTCGGGTTGTTCACTCTCTCATTCCCTTTATTACCATTGACCTGACTGTCGTCGCCCAACAAGATATTGAAGATAGGCTAGAGCCTTGTGTTGCCCCTCCAGTTGAGGAAAGGAACTTCAATGCTATACTCCAAGAGCTGGAAGAGGCTGATGAAGCAGAGGAGGATGAAGAATTCACCCAAGACCATGTCTTTAATGAGGCTGAGCCGAGGGAGCAGCCTACCAACGACCAAGAAGATTGATCTGTTGTATTTACTTTTGTTTTGTAATGAACAAGTTTCAAACTCTTTATTTGTTTATTTTTAGTCGTCAATGCCTGGGCCCGATTTGGGAGGCATTTTAACTCGTAATAAGTACTTTGACAAGTCCTGGCCCGCCTTTGGGGGAACTTTTTATTAATGCTAGTTGACTATTTGAATCATTTTGTTTTGATCCATATTGCTGTCTTTTTGTCGAACTAGATTGAGTAGGAGATCAACTAAAGTCTTAGTCAGATCAGTTGGCTACAACGAAGCTGACTAAGGTTTTAGTCGAGCCTTTTTAAGGAATGAGACTGACATAAGTCTTTAGTCGAACCTGTTTAAAAACAAGGTTGACTTAGGACTTTAGTCGAGCCTGTTTAAGGAACGAGACTGACATAAGTCTTCAGTCGAACCAGATTAAGAACGAGGCTGACTTAGGACTCTAGTCGAGCCCGTTTAAGTAACGAGACTGACATAAGTTTTCAGTCGAACCTGTTTAAGAACGAGGTTAACTTAAGACTTTAGTCGAGCCCGTTTAAGGAACGAGACTAACATAAGTATTTGGTCAAACCTGTTTAAGAACGAGGTTGATATAGGACTTTAGTCGAGCCTGTTTAAGGAATGAGACTGACATAAGTCTTCAGTCGAACCTGTTTAAGAATGAGGTTGACATAGGACATTAGTCGAGCCTGTTTAAGGAACGAGACTGACATAAGTCTTCAGTCGAACTTGTTTAATAACGAGGTTGACTTAGGAATTTAGTCGAGCCTGTTTAAGGAAAGAGACTGACATAAATATTCAGTCGAACCTATTTAAGAACGAGGTTGACTTAGGACTTTAGTCGAGCCTATTTAAGGAACGAGACTTACATAAGTCTTCAGTCGAACCTGTTTAAGAACGAGGTTGACTTAGGAATCTGGTCGAGTCTGTTTTAAGGAACGAGACTGACATAAGTCTTCTGTCGAACCTGTTAAAACGAGGTTGACTTAGGACTTTAGTCGAGCCTGTTTAAGGAACGAGACTAACATAGTCTTCAGTCAAACCTGCTTAAGAAGGAGGTTGACTTAAGACTTTAGTCAAGCCTGTTTAAGGAATGAGACTGACATAAGTCTTCAGTATGACCTGTTTAAGAACGAGGTTGACTTAGAACTTTAGTCGAGTCTGTTTTAATGTTTTGAGATCGACCTAGAGTCGGACCTGAGTTGAATAAGATGCAAGTGTAACACAGTTTGTGAGTGGAACTTTTCGGGGTGATCCCATTTTATTGATAAAGTAGATCATTACATAGAAATCTTAATCATAAATAATATCTAACTAAGTGGCTAGCATGCCAAGGATGTTTCAGTTCGTCACCACCTGGATGGCCAATCATGTAGGTCCTTTCCTTAACGATTCTAGTGACGATGTAGGGTCCTTCCCAATTCGGGGATAACTTATTATGTTCAGCTTTCCTTCCAATTACCTCAATCTTCCTTAGCACATAGTCCCAACGTTGAACGACCTCTTCTTGACCTTCTTGTCATGATAACCCTTAGTTTTTTGTTTGTAATTTACCATTCTAAGCTGAGCAGTCATCCGTTTCTCATCCAGTAGGTCCAAGTTGAGCAATCTGTTGGAGTTATTCTGGTTCTGATCAAATAAATCCACCCTACCTGTAGGATTTTATAGCTCGGCAGGTGCCATGGCCTCCAACCCAAATGTACGGGCAAATGGGATTTCCCCTGTAGGCCCCCGGGTGGTTGTCCAGACTGCCCAAAGAGCAAGGGTTAGTTCGTCCAACCATCTACTAGCTCTACCAATTAGGCCCTTACTTAGTGCTGTCAATACTAGTTTGTTTGCTGCCTCTGCTTGCCCATTACCCTGATGATAAGCGACTGGCGACTTCCAGTGTTTAACCCCCAATCTATTCATTTCTGTTTCAAAAGTTGTGGAAAATTGTAGCCTGTTGTCTGAAACAATTGAATGTGGCACCCCGGCACCAAATGTAATCGTGGATGAAGTTGATGGCGTTTTCCTTTGTTATTTTTGCCAAAGGCTTTGCCTCAATCCATTTGGTGAAATAATCAATGGCCACAATTACATACTTACAATTTCCTCGGGCGAGTGGGAAGGGTCCGATCAAATCTACCCCCCACATGTCAAATGGCCAAGCTGTGATCACATGTGTTTGTTCAGTTGTAGGGTGCCTTGGTAGGTCGGCATACCTCTGACACTTGTCACACATTTGCACGAACTAACGAGCATCCTCCCTTAGATGAGGCCAGTAGTATCCTAAGGTGAGTATCTTGTCCGCCAAAGTTCTGGCCCTCGGGTGTCCACCACATACTCTACTATATACCTCAAGCAAGAGTTGAGGAACTTCCATAGGATGAACACATCTTAACAATGGTTTCACAAATGATCTTATGAACAATCCGTCCCCATGTATAGTGAACCTGGGGGACTTCTTGTTGGTCGTTCTCGCCTTTTGCTTGTTAACTGGTAGCTTGCCAGTTTCAATGTAAGCCTTTATTTCATCAATCCAACACTTAGATACGTAGACCAAGCATAGAACTTGTACTCTTTCGTATGTTGGATGCTCTAAGTATGAGATTGGTTCTCCATGCTGCTCATCTGATGTAGCTAGTTTGGAGAGTAGGTCGGCCAACTCATTTTCTTCGCGGACTACCCTTTGTATTTCCTAAAACTCCAAGTCTTGGGCCAACCCCTTCACCAGTTCGCAGTACTTGATCAGAATTGAGTTGATCACTTCATACTCTCCTTTGACTTGATTCACAATCAGTTGGGAGTCACAATAAGCTATGATCTTGGTCGCTCCAAAGCACTTGGCATATTCAACTGCTACAATCAAGGCCTCATACTCGGCCTGGTTGTTGGAGGCTTGAAACATGAACCTTAAGGCTTCTTCAAAAGCTCTACCAGTCTCTGGCTCAATCAACACAATTCCAGCTCCACTAATATCCCTAGTAGCAGACCCATCCGAGTAAACCTTCCAGCAATCATTGGGTAAGCTCCTTGTTTGTTGGAGCAATTGCTCTTTCCCTTTCAAGCTTTCTTTGGGGTGCTCTCCCTATTATTCTCCTTGGTGAACATAAGCTCGACCAAGAAGTCTGCCAAAGGATGAGCTTGCAATGCTTTTCGAGGCCTATATTCAATGTCAAACTCCGTCAATTCTATAGACCAGTTGAGCAGTCGACCTGAGCTTTCTGGTTTGTGCAATATATTTCTCAATGGAGCATTAGTTAGTACGACAATAGGGTGAGCAGAGAAGTAAGCTCTGAGCTTTCTGGCTGCTACCACTAAGGTATAGGCGATATTTTCAGCATTGAAGTATTGCCCTTCTACATCGGACAAGGCCTTGCTTATATAGTAGATTGGCTTCTGAAGGCCATTTTCCTCTCTGATCAAAACTGCGGCCACTGCTCGATCTCCATCTGATAGGTAGATGTATAAACTCTCTCCTTGGATTGGGCTGCTTAGCAATGGTGGAGAGGCGATGTATTCTTTGAGCTATTGGAATGACGAAGAACATTTGGCCGCCCACTAAAAGTTTTTCGTCCCCCTCAAAGTTTTGAAGAAGGGGAGAGACCTCTCAGCTGACTTAGCTATAAATCGGCCTAAAGTTGCGACCCTTCCATTCAATTGTTGTACCTCCTTGATGCACGTTGGCTACGACATCTCTACCAAGGCCTTTATCTTTTCTGGATTAGCTTCGATGCCCCTTTCTGATACCATGAACCCCAAAAACTTGCCAACTGCTACCCCAAAAACACACTTGCTCAGATTCAACTTCATGTCGTTTGCTCGTAGATTAGCGAACATTTCCCTTAGGTCGACTACATGACGACCAGTCTTAGTTTTAATGACCATATCGTCGATGTAGGCCTCCATGTTTCGGCCAATCTGACTAGCAAAGACTCTATTCACCATCCTCTGATTGGTAGCTCCAACATTCTTCAGCTCGAATGGCATCTTGGTGTAATAATATATCCCTCCAGCTGCTTGGAAGGCAGTCTTTTCAATGTTATCCTCGTGCATTCTGATCTGCTGGTATCCTGAATAAGCATTAAGGAAACTGAGAGTGGCATGTCCAGTTATTTAGTCGACCAATTTATCTATCCGTGGGAGTAGGTAGCTGTCCTTTGAGCATGCTAGATTTAGATCGGTGAAATCGACGCACATCCTCCACTTTCCATTAGCCTTTTTGACCATTGCCACTTTTGCTAGCCAAGTAGTGTAGGACGCCTCCTTGATTATACCTGCACTAAAGAGTTTATTTACCTCTTGTTTGATGGCCATTACTTTTTTTTGTAGCAAAAACCCTTAGCTTTTGGCTTTTGAATTTTATGGTGGGGTTGACCTACAAATGATGTACTGCGACCTCCTCTTTAACGCCCCTCATGTCTTCTACCCTCCAAGCAAAGACATATGTGCTTTCCTTTAATAGGTCAACTATTTCTACCTTTTCTTCTGATGCTAATTGACTTCCTATTCTTATGACTTATTTTTATTATATAATCATTAAGATATAATTTAATTATGTTCATAATGACTTATTTTTATTATATAATTATAATCATTAAGATTATTCAAATAATTTTTTAGTGTTAAGTTGAAATTTTTATTAAATTCAGATGTAAGCGGTTTGTTATTATCAAACAAATTCAATTATTAAAATTCAGCAACTTAATAATTTTAGATCTACATTTTCAGCTCTACATTTTCAGAGTTTAATTTCCAGTTTTACCAAACAGGTCCTTATATTTGTAACAAAAAAAAATTAATTGTTGAATATTAAAGTAAATTTTGGGGAAGGATCCTTGTGAGTAGACTCAAACGGAATGTGGTTATTCCAATTATTCCGGCTCACCATAGTGAAAGTTTAAAAAATTTGTTGTTCTCAAATCTAGTGATGGCAACAAAAGATGACTTGACAACCTTAAAACTTAGTTAGGTTTCTTAAGGAAAATCCTACATAGTTGGGTGAAAATGAGATGGATATTCAAGTCATGAGTGCATGTGAAGTCAAATGATAAATGGATTTGTTAACCAAAGGGTTAAATAAAAAGTTAGTTGAAAGCTCAATGAAGGGAATGTGACTTAAGCCTATTAAAAGTCAAACACAGCGAAAAACCCAATCTAGATGACTGGAGATTCCAAGACTAGATTCAATGGGACTACCTAACTGTTAAAAGACTTGTAGTGTCACTTTTGGGAACCAACCCCAAATCCATTCCTATTAGTGACATCCCGAAAAGACATGGATAAGTTATGGCTTTTAATGATTCTTACACGTCAAAAATTTGAGCAAGATAATATGGGTTACCTTTAAGAAATCACCTATGTGAGAGAGAAGTGGGGACGCCTTGAGGATAATTGTGTGAGGCTCAGTTATTAGGCCCTCTCATAGAACCAGACAAAACATTCAGGGCCATGAATGTGCATAGCTATGAGAATTTATTTACTTTAGGACGATACCTATGTCAAGCATATGACCGGCTACACAAAAAGCATAACGATACAAGGACATTATGTCTATCGACTTGCGTGTAGAGTAAATATGTTGCACGACCGAAGGTTCAATGGGAATTCCCACACCTATCGTATGCAAGTTTTCGTATGTCAGACTCTATCACCAAACTCGTCATCAATTTAATGCATGTGGGGGATTGTTGAAAAAATGTGTTGTGTGTGAAGGAAATTGTGTATATTTCCTTACATGAATCATTTTTCGTTTGACAAAGATTATATTGGGATCATATTACACTACATGAGAACATTGAAATGGTATATCTATATGTCCAATTTAAGGTAGGATGAGAAAGATGTTATAGCTCAAAGTTGGTGGATTGAAATAGTAACTTTTAGAATTTAACCGACATGATTCCCAAATTAGTTAAAGGATTAATTGGGATCATTATCATGAGTTTCGGGGTTACAAGTTGTGAATAAAACCCTGTGAATACAAAGTAATGAATCCTAAATTAATATAAGGATTAATTGGGCATTTATTACATGGTTGATGGAGCTATACGTGGAGAAACCACAACATTGAAAGTTGATCCTTTTTCCATCAATTCTCCATCTTCCCATTTGCAATTTGCTTTTATTCTTCTTTTGGGATACTAGACTAGTATACAATGATATGATCATTTTTTCCAATCATTGCTTCAATTCGCTGAAGATTCTAGTGTGCAAAAATAGTCAGTTCCGTACGTTTTATCCTGGGAGGCGAATGTCCAAAACAACCTCAATCACAACTCGATGAGGGGGCGAATTTGTATTAAGGATAGTGTGTTACACACGACTCGGGCAACATAAAGACGATCTCTTTTATCTTTTATACTCATTGTAAGATGTTTTCTAACAATATATATAAATAAAATATCTAAGATTGTGTATCTCTATAATGCCCCCGTAAGATGGACGATCGGTTGGAGAGTCCAATCTTGGATAAAATGCCCTGAAAGTGAGCATGGTCAAGCAAAATGCCATAAAAGTGAGAATGGTCAAGCAGCTTTGTGAATATTTCATCGAGTTGATCTTTGTTGTGGATGGAGGACACTCATTAATTTGTACTTCGTACATTTTATTTGGGAGAAGAAGGCATTATATTTGAGAAGAAGTGGCAAAATCGAGGGAAATCAAGAGAAGAATAATGAGGGGTAAGAATAAGAATAAGAAAAAAAAAGTGATAGACTGTAGAAAAGATAGAAAAATTTGTAGCGAAGATAGTTTTTTTTAGAGATGAGAAGAAAATTTAGTTCGGCCGAGAGGATTTGAGTAGAAACGATTTATGAAGAAAACCCCAGCTTGATTTCAAGATTGAGAATATGAGATAGAAAGAGTGCATAATGAGAGAGATAATAATAACACATGAAGAATACTTTATGAAGGAAAATCAAAACAATTGAGAGAGAGAGAGAGAGAGAGAGAAGAAAGACTACGGCTACAGTAGACTTAGAGTAAAGAAAAATATGACCCAACTTAGTTTTAAGATTGGGAAAGGAGATTGAAAATTTTAAAATTTTAGGAGTAGAGAAAAAGTTATGCCTATTTGAGAGAATTTAATATGTTCATTATAATATTATAATAAATCATATAGATAAGAGAGAAAGTAGACCCAACGTGACAATGTGAACAATGTCGGTCCTAGTGTGATAACACTAAGGACTGGACAAGACAGATTGCAACGAAAAAAACTATCTAGGGTTAAGGATCTGGTCAAATATGAGGTTCCATCAGCAAGTTTATAGGGATCATACCAAAAGTCACTCCAATGGAGGGAGAGAAGAAGAGTATGAGAGGCCATTAGAAAGGTTTGAGAAGGAGAAAATATAGAGAAGTGTTGGAATTAGAAGAAGAAGAGGAGATAAATAATGAAGAGATAACAATACCATATTTGCCCAAAAAAGGTCTAACCAGGTTTCAAGTAGGGAAAGAGTTTAGTGGTAGCCATAGAGAGGACATGCGCCGAGAATTAAGAAGAAGAAAGAATAATTTGAGATCTTTATGCTCTTAATAATTCTACTAAAATATGAGTGAAAATTTAGAGAAGGAGAGAGAAAGGGGAAAATTTCGAGGGAAGAGAATAATAAGAGAATTAAGAAGAAGAGTAGGTAGGAGAGAGTATTAATTGTTGGTCATATGAGGAGAGCCGAGAATTAAGAAAGAAGAAGACGGAGACGGAGAGCGAGGAAGAAAGAACTGGATCTTTTCCCTCTAATACCACGTAAAAGTAAGATAGAATTGTGAAAAAATCAATTTATATTATTGATCTATTTGAGTATTTATACAAATTCTAAACTAGTTAACTTGTTTTACGAGATATTACTTAATTTAGTTTGGTGTACAAGATATTGAAAATAAAAAAAAATTACAATAAGAAAATTATCGCAACAAATGTTGATAAATATATACAATACATATCAAATATTGTGAGTACATGTTAATTTTATCATATTTGAATTGGCAAATTGCGTATTAGTTATCCAAGTTTGACCAACCATTATAATATGACTATCAACATTTCATTTTTAGCAACCCCATTCCTCACATTGACTTTTTGTTGCAATTCAATGAATGTAAAATTAGTTAAATAGCTAACATTCGTTAAAAATTATGGCATGTGCCTTGCACAAGATTTTGGAGGGGGGTAAATATGAGATTTTATAAAACCCCCTAACCCTAACCCAACATTTCCTTATCCCCAATTCAGTCACTCCCTCCTCCCTCTGTATCATCCTTCCAGGGCCGATCCTGTGATAAATGGGGCCCTAGGCTAAGTAGTCGGTTGGGGCCTCATTTTTTTTATCCCCAATGGTGGATGGGCGATGACGTTCTAAAATCTCTATTCTATGCCCCTTATTTTTGCCACGTTTTTCTTTTTGTACGAGACCTTTCTTTATGTTTTCTCTTAAATTTTAGCATTCTTTTCTTCAAGGTCTCTTTTTTCATAATTCCTAGATTTTAGATTTTGTTAATAAAATAATTGAGATTCTTGACTAGTGAAGATTGATAATTAGGTTGGGTTAATGTTTTTTATTTGATATAATTCTGAGTAATTTATAGAAATATTGTAATAAAATTATAATGATAATCACAAAGTATTCAAATAACTACTAGAATAATATTAAGATGATAACTGAAGATAGAGAAAATTGTAAATAATTTAATATTCTAGAAGATTACTAAAAAAAGAATGCAAGCTATTAACAAATGTAAGAGAAGTTGATACCAGGAATCGAACATGGCCCATTTCACTTCTTGGCTACCACCTAAAATACTTGGCCAATATAGTACATATGCAAAATTTTGGGGCCCTAATATAAGTAGTAAATTTGGTGGCCCTAGGCAATGGCCTCACTTGCCTTGCACTAGGGCCGGGCCTACATCCTTCACTGGTGAAGGAGATGCGGTCAAAGGAGCTGCTATGGAAGTCAGATTTGTCGAGCGCCTGAGCTTGGCAAATTGTTGCAGTTATTTCGATGAGGAGAGAGATTCAGGCGGGGGATTTTGAAGTTGGAGATGTGAAAAGGGCTTGGCCACTGGAATTTGGAGGGCGAGATGGGTGCTGCTCTTGTGTTGCTAGTGGTGATAGGAGGTAGCGATAAAAAAAAAGACTCAGAATGAGATGGTGTCCTTGGGTGATGTCAGCAATGCAAGCGGACGGGAAAAGTTGGAGGACTGTTGTAAAGGCTAAGACCATCCGCAGGGGTGATCGGGTCATGGTTATTCTCTCACCTCCACACCTTCCACGTCATCGGTCATCAATAATCATAACTCCATTCTATTTTACCAACAATGGTGACAAAAATTATATACGATAAATAATCTATATATTTTAATTATTAATATTAATATTAATATATTAATATTAATATTAATATATTAATATTAATATTGATATTAATATTAATATTAATATATTAATATTAATATTAATATATTAATATTAATATTAATATTAATATTAATATATTAATATTAATAATATTAATATTAATATTATTATTAATAAGAATAATATATATTAATATTATTATATTAATATTATTATTAATAATAATATTAATATTAATATTAATATGAATATATTAATATTATTATATTAATATTATTACTAATAATAATATTAATATTAATATTAATATTAATATTAATATATTAATATTATTATTAATAGTACTAATAATATTAATATTATATTAATATTAATAATTAATATTATATTAATATTAATAATTAATATTATATTAATATTAATAATTAATTAATATTAATATTAATATTAATATATTAAAATTAATATTAATATTAAAATTAAAATATTCATATTAATATTAATTATTAATATTTAATTAATATTAATATTATTAATATTAATATTATTAATATATTAATATTAATATTAATAATATTAATATTAATATTTTGATGAGGAAGGACCAAATGAATTTGATGACCAAAGGTCATCTGGCAGCCCAATATATTTCCTGGTCATTGATGACCAGAAATTTTGTCACCATTGTGCCAGGCTAAGCTTTCACCTCAGCCCAAGACCAGGCCAAATGGTAGCCACTGTAAGTGCTCTAACAATAGAGGAAGTAGAGGACGGGGATGGAGCTTGCAGGAGACTGAGATGACAGCCATTTCATAGCAATTTAGGTTAATTTTTTTTTTTTTGTCTGAACTAAAAAAGGATATCAAGATTTCCTTTCATACCATTGCATTTGAAGTTAGTGGTCATTGATTGATGACGGTGGTTATGAGATTGTGTTAAGTGGTGATGGGGTAATAATGGTGTTTGTTGTTGATTTATGCTCCGTTTGTTCGGAGGAAATGTTTTCCCTAAAACGTTTTTCTCATTTTTCGGTATTTGTTAAGCATCGAAAAATGTAGAAAATGTTATCCGAAAAATGTTTTCCCAATTTTTCTAAATAAATGACTTACAGATTTTTCCTAATTAAAACATTTTATTTAAATTGGTAACAACATTACACACACACAACTAATTTTCCATGCAATCTCCACGTTATCACCCTACATCAACCACCCCCTACCCCATCCCATCATAAAAATATATTTATATTAAAATTAGTTTTCACAATTCTCCTCCCCCCTCACCACCACCTCCAACCCCCCTCCCCCCTTGTAAAAAAAATAATCAATTTAAATTTAATTTTAACAACTTTCACCACCACCACCACCTCAAGGTCAAAAAATAATTTTTTTATTTATTTTAAAATTATATTTTAACAACTCCCCCACTCTCAAGTATATTTTTATTCATATTAAAATTATTTTTTAACAACCATCACCACCCCCCTCCCACGGTCAAACTTGTATTTACTTATAATTTAATTAATTTATTTTTTAACAACTCACCCACCCAACCCCAATCCCCTACTATCGGCTACCCACCCTATCTCCCCCTCCCACACTCTCGGCTACCAACCTACCCCATCCCTACACCCTACCCTATCACCACCCTAACCTATCATCATCTTACCCTTTACATTTCCACCACCACCACCACCCTCCCCTACCTCTACCCAAACCCACACACCTCACCCCTACTAATCCCCACCTCCATCACCCTACCCCACCCTTTCTATTTCAACTTATCTCAAATTGTGTGTTTTATCGAAAAATATTTTACTTTAATTTATTAAACAAATGAAAATATTTTTTGGAATAAATTTTACTTACCAAACAGCCGAAAACATGTTTATATCATTTTGCAGAAAATATTTTCATTTTCCAGAAAATATTTTACGGGAAATCATTTTACGCGAAACAAACGGAACCTTAATATCTGTTCTTCTCAGAATTTCAACAAAGTTCTTTTTATTAGGTTAAAGCAACAATTTTTTTAACGAAAGTTAATCTTCCATGTAAAATATCTTCTTTACCCCTAAAAAATCATGCGAAGGCACATGATATGATTATCTAACGAAAGTCAGCTTTTAACCAATTTTACATTGGATTGCAACAAAATGTCAATGTGTGAAAGGGGTTTGCTAAAAATAAAATGTTGGTAGTCACATTGCATGGATTGGTAAAACTTGGCTAACTAAATTGCAATTTGCCCCACTTGAATTAATAACAAACTTTTGGTAAACCATTGAACTTTCATATTAATTTAGTAGTGTATGTTTTTATGATAATTTTCATTTTTGTTTTACTACAAGAATTTACCTATCTTTTAAGATAATTAGAATGTCTTATTATTTTATTTGAAATTTCGAATGTCTTATTTTAAGAAGTAACACTTTTCGTGTATATATTGAAATTGTCAATGACATGTTTGCAAATGTTATAAAAAAGGTTGGTAACACAACTGATAATACTTACGGTAACATACACAAACAGAGTTTGAAAACAGTTTGTAAAAAACAAGTTTTGCAGCACAAATAAGCAGAAAAAATAGTTTTTGCTCAAGTTATATAAATATATAACTTTAGTGTGCCGCTTAGTCGAGATATTTTATTCACAATGAAATATAATTACAATACCGAATGTTCCCTAACTATATAACAATGAAGTACTAGGAACTAATAAGATCAAATATGAAATTATATCCTAGCCACGACACAATCAAGTAAAATGACATTGACGGTGGAAAAGAATTTGTGGGAGGAAAAATTTAATAGCACCGAGGAGTATTTGATCTTCTCTTGTGCAAGTTGTGTGTGATTTCTCGACATATTGCTCTTGTCTACACACTTGCCGATTTATAGCCTCCAAATACTTGTATACTACTCCTTGTAACAGTTTGAAACAAATTTGGCTAAGTGGGAGGAGTGGTTGAGCATGTGGCTAAAGAATAGGTCAATCCCTTGAATATAGCAACCGTATTTCTTTGAGCCCAATATCAGATCTTCAATTTTCAATTTGGCTCAAGAAGGAATGAAGATATGAACCGTACGATCGACCACACGGCTGACTCAGCTCAAGGCAAACCTCAGAGAATCTGAATCACTTCATGCGGTCGACCGCATATCCCTGGCTGACAGCACCCTCTCAAGTCATTAGCCAAATTGAAGATTGAAGATCTAATCTTGGTATAATTGACTCTGTTCACAACTCAGAGTTAACTCAAATAATTATACCACTGAAGAGTTCACTCAGAGAAATTAAAAAAGGTGACAGTTGTTGTCATTCGTACAAAGGACACACCGACTTTCCACTGACTTTGCAACATGAAAACAAAAAGGAAATGTTCTCCAATCAGACATCAACAACACATTATCATTGAAGCTTGTCCAACAAGAAATTCCAACGGCTACGTTATTTCCAATGCTATAAATAGACCTTGTGATCAAGCCATAAAAAAAGTAGAGAGACGTTGTTAAAATCCTTAAAGAAGTGTTGAAGCTTAGAATCTCCAGAATCATTTGAATTTTCAAACACTTCATCTTCAAGCATTCAAGAAGTATTATTACCTAGAAATCTCTCAAGACTTATAACCACAACAAGATATATCAAGCTCTAATAATTCTATTATAAAGAGCTATTGAATCTTGAACACACACAAACATACACTTGTTATAGTCTAGGATTAGCTTCATAGAAAAGATATTTAGATTTGAGATTGATTCTCAATTTTGTAATCTTTGTAACAGCAACTCAAATATATGAATATACTATCTCCCTTAGAAAATCCAAAACTAACCATCTTGGTAGAGGACGTATATCATTTATGATTGAACCTCTACAAATACATTGTCAAACACTTTGTGAACTTTACATTATTTGTTATTAAGTTTTTTTCTTGCTTCTTGTGATTGATTTTCATTGTTATCCAACCACACTTTGAATTGTGTTTATAGTAGAAATATGGCTTAGCATATTTTTCAACCTTACGGTCGACCATAATTTCTCATTTGTGGTCGAGCACACTCATTTTCACTACCACACTTTTATAATTAGAAACTTTCGATGTGCATTTTACTATCTTGATAGTTGGTTTTTACTTGACCACACTTTCATCATAGTAAACCAAGGTTGATTTTTGAAAAAGGCTAGAAAAATTTTATACATATATTCACCCTCCCTCTAACTGTTTTTCATACTCTTGTTGCATCTTTGGGACCAACAATCATCGTCAGCATTCTGTTTACCATTTGTTGTTCTGGGATCAGGTGTTAACTGAGGTGCTATCTCATCACTGATAGAACTTTGGTCAGCACCAGTGTTAACATCAGTGTTAGCATTTGTGTTAAAAGCAATGTTATCACCTCCTTTGTTTTCCTCTTTTGAGCCTCTTCCAACAGCTCTTGGGGTGACTATTGAACACTTTCACCTGCAATGCTTGAAGGATCATCAAAAACAATGTTTACAAATTCTTGGATGGTTCTTAATCTCAGATTATACACCCTATATGCACGACTTTTTTGTGAATATCCAAGAAAGATTTCCCTATCACTTTTAGAATCAGGTTTTCCTAATTAATCTCGGTCATTTAAGATAAAGCACACACACCCAAAAACAAATAGTGTACCTTGGGTTTCCTACCATTTACGATTTCATAGGGTGTCATTGTGGTTTCGGTTTTTAGAAAAACTCTATTAATTGTGTGACAGGATGTGTTTAGTGCCTCTGCCCAAAATCTTTTTGAGATTCTTTTAGAAAACAACATTACTATAGTTATTTTAAGTAATGCCCGATTTTTCCTTTCAGCAATCCTATTTTGTTGGAGTGTTTTAGGTGATAAAAATTCATGATGAATTCCTTTTCTTTCAAAAAAAGTGGAGAAAGAGACATTGTCAAACTGATTAGCATGATCAGACCTAATACAAAAAATAGAGGCACAAAATAAGTTTTTGATCTTAGAGTGTAAGATTTTAAAATTTTCAAAGGTTTCTGATTTATCTCTAAAAAATTAAACCCAAGTAAAACTAGAAAAATCATCAACAATGACAAAAGTATATCTCTTACCTCCAAAACTCTCTACCTCAACTGGACCCATCAAATCCATGTGTATTAGTTGAAAACAATGTGTTGTTTCAAAGTGTTGCTTATTGTATTGGGCAGCATTGTGAGCAACACGAGTTTGTTTGCCTTTAAGACAATCCTCACAAATCACTCTATCTTTAAATTCCAACTTAGGAACTTCTCTTATAGCATCTAGATTAAAAATCTTCTCTATATTACGGAAATGAATATGCCCCAATTTTTGATGCCACAAAGATCAATGTTTGGCGAATGGCACACCTTTTTATCTTCAACAAGATAACAATTGTCACTAGATCTAGTTCTTGACATCACACAATTGTTAAAAACATCAAAGACCTCACATGTGTTCTTGTTGAATTTCACCTCTAAATTATCATCACAAAGTTGACTAATGCTAATTAAATTAGCAACTATACCATCAACATTTAAGACATTTTTTAGGTGGGGAAACCAAACACATTAAGTGTCCATTTACCAATGATTGTACTCTTACTTCAACCACCATAAGTAACACTATCCCCATGTATTGATTAATAGTCTTTTAAAAAATATTTTGTTCCCGTCGTATGTCGTGAACACCCACTGTCAAAATACCATGAACCCTCTACATTTTTTTTCAAAGCAGTATAAACCACATCACATCTTAGATTAGATTTGGGCTTCCATGATTTCTTTTTTAAACTTTTGACTTTTTGACAGACAGTGTAATCTGAAGTGATAGTGGACAACACTTCTGGTAATACTGTAGAACTGGACTATTTATTTAAAAAAGAGTAACACTTATTTTTAAAATGTCCAGTAGTGTGACAGTATTTACACACTTTAGTTTTGTCAAAAGAATCAATTAAGAAAGTATTTTTATCAGAAACAACACGTTACTTTATAAAACATGTTTCACTTTCATCACTTGACAAATTAGAAGCAATTTTATCTAAAGATTCTTGAAAACCAATACCTTCCTTGAGAGGTTTACTCAAATTGAGGATCTCATCCAGTTTGGAAGATCCTGTGTTGAGTTTCTTGAATGTGGTCTCGACAAGAGACAACTTGGCCTTGACTTTGTCCAACTTAGCATCCTTTTTGGTAAGTTGGACCTCCAGTTTAGTCAAGCTTTCTTTTAGCTCCTAATTTTATTTGGCTAAGAATGTCACCTTCTTGTTCTCTTTCTTCCATTCAACAAAAAGTTCTTTATAGATATTCTTCAACCCATCTATGAGCTCGTCCTTACTCAGCTCATCCTCTTGTGAGTTTCTTGTATCAAGGTTAGTTGAGCCCATGAAACAAACATCATTAGAAAAACTGAAGTTGTTATACCTTCTTAGTGTGGTCTCAGGTGTTACCAGAGATTGTGTAACACTCATGATAGCACTTTCAGTATCCGAGTCACATACAGTGATTAACATTGCTATCAGATCTGGTTCTTCACTTTAGGCTGGTCCCTCATCTTCATTATCACTGAGAGACACCCACAAGTTCTTTCCCATCTTCCTTGCAGTGTTTGCACACTCGTTTGCATAGTGACCCCATCCTGAACAAGTATGACATTAAATTGAATCAATGTACTTGGGATCAGACCTTGATTGTTCAGAAGATACCCTTCTCATTGGGTTTGCCTTCTGAGAAGATGGAAATGACCAATTTAGCATCAATTCATACACCTTGGTTTGTTGCTCCTTTTCCTTTACCTGCAATTCTCTTTATTAAATTTTCTAAGCATTGAGTTATATTTCTTAGCAAGTAAAGTAACACTAGCATTTTCATCCAATTCCTCAAAAACCTGTTCTTCTTCATCTTTTCGTAGATCTAAGGACTGAATTTTCAAAGCAATATTCTTGCCTTTAGTGGCTTCACTTTTTTTCGGCAAAATTTAATTCAAAGGTTTTTAAAATACTCATTAAGGTATTGAAATCTATTGTAGAAAGATTGTTAGCTTTTTCAATAGATGAAACTTTTATATTGAAACACTTAGAAAGGGTTATAATTGTTTTTGAAATAAGTTGTTTGTTGGTAAAAGGTTCACCCAAAATTTGACATTCATTTGCAATATCATACAATTTTTCAAAATATGAATATTTTCATCTTCGCCCATCCTCAATCTTTTAAATTTGCTAGTGAGTCTTCTAAGCTTAGTTTCACGCACACTACCATCTCCTTTACAAAATCTTTGCAAAATATCCCAAGCTTCCTTAGCCATGGGAGTGTTTTGAATAAGTTTAAAAACATGAATGTCTACCCACTCATAAATGGCATGAAGTGCCTTTTTATTGAAACTATCTAGGTTATTCTCTTCATTGGTATACGTAGATTTAGGTTTGATATGAACCACCATCCCCATCAGGAGGTAACATTGTAAGAGAATACCCATTGATAACAGATCGCCAAGCACAAAGATCAATTGATTTGATTTGGGGAGCGAAGGCGGGTCTTCCAATAAGCATATTTCGACCCATCAAGAACATGAAGTCTCTTTTGATTAGGATTATATGTATCATAATCCATGACAACTGGACCGAATACTTAGTGTATCAAGTGCACGGCTTTGATACCAATTGAAATTGTCAATGGCCTATTTACAAGTGTTATAAAAAAGGTTGGTAACACAACTGATAACATTTATGGTAACACACACAACCAGAATTTGAAAACAGTTTGTTAAAAACAAGTTTTGCAGCGGAAATAAACAAAAGAAATAGTTTTTCTCAAGTGTAAGTGCCCCAATCTGAACTGCCAATGTTCCTTCAGCTCAATTTAACGACTTCCATGTCGAACAAACATCTAAGGGCATTTTGGTCTTTTCCTAAGGCAATTTAAACAAAAAGGGCCTTAAAGGAATATCAAAAATAGGTCAAAAACAGGATTGGAAGAGTCATTTCCAAGAAATTGACTTACTTTTCATTAAATGCAAGCAGCCAAAACTGCTTTTTGCAGAGTCAGGCACGCCTACACTCTTGTCCGCGCGGACAGGAATGAGACTCAGTCTCATCCGCGCGGATATCTTTGCAACCTAAAATCTGCCTATAAATTAAATCATTCTCTCTCAGTTTAACAGGACAAGAGTTCAAACCCTCACTGTTATATTCGTAAAATACCCAAAAAAACAGCCTATACACCAAGCAAAAACACAAAATCCCAACACAAATCTTGATCAAATTCAAGCCCCAAACACAAATCCAAGGAAGATAGGGTACAACCATTGGTAAACCCTCCTTCTCCTTACCTTAATCTCCATCATCCATGCATACATCTCACATTTTAAAGATGTAACTTGCTTATTGTTCATCTCTTGTCCTAGATCCAAGAGGATCTCCATGGAGTTCATCTTCATGGTTGATTCTCCACAAGGATCTACATTCTCTTAGTTTGTAGTCCTCCTCTCTTTACATTAACTAATTGTTACTTGATCTCTTGACCTAAAGTGTGGTCACCTTGGAGTTCATCTTCATGGATGATCACACTAAATGGTCCATATTCTTACTTTCACTTTCTTTTTGTGTTAATGGTACTTGTTTGACCTAAAATGTAGTCATCTTGGAATAAATTTCCATGGATGACCATTTCAAAAGGTCTAAATTGTTTTTTATTTCCTTGTAAACATTTTTCCAAGCCTAAGATCTTCATCTTGGAACCATTTCCATGGATGAATATCATTAAGGTTCTTAGGTTACACAAAGGGTGAAGTTGATACATTGAGTTCAAAGATCTCAAGGATGGTCATCTTAATGACCACCTTAGAAATCCACTCTAAGGTTGATACATCCTTAACCTAAAGTCAATTTTCATACATAAATTTTTATTTCATGTTAAATCTCCCCATCCCAAGCAAATGAAATGCTTTCAAGTCCTAATGTACCCTAAGGATGGCTTGATATAGTAGATCACCACTAATCATGTTTAGTGATCACTAATCAAAGCCTAAGGAAAGTGGGGACAAGCATGGATGCAAATCCCAAAAATGTTTTTATTTAACACTTTCAGTTGCAAAAACTCCAGTTCTGATTCTGTAACTCCAGTTTGCATTCTGGAATCTGTAAATCGGGACCGGAAAGCTGCAAAAAAGAATATTTGCTGTCCCATCCGCGCGGACAGGAATGACTCTCGCCCTGATCCGCGCGGACAGAAATGTAAGGGACGGACATTTTGTTTTTTCAGTCATTTTTCACTCACAGAAGCACACTGTTTTGATAAATTTCAGTCCAGTTCAATTAAAACTTTTATTTCCAGAAAACTCCTTTTGCAAAACACACACACACACACACACACACACACACACACACACACACACAAATGGTTTTAAATTAGGAAGACTCATTTTACGAGGCATTCCGGGTGAACACTAACGTTCTTCCCGGAGTGTAACGTGACCTCCGGACTCAAATCTCTCAATTTTGGGCATTTTTCAAAGTTTTGGCCCTTAAAACTAAAAACGGCGTGGCGACTCCGTTTTGATTTTTCAAAAAAACGTAAAAAAAATCGGGCATCATCACAGTGGCGGCTCTGCTGGGGAAAAGAGAAAATAAGCTTTATCTTTTTTAAAAAAAAAATAATAAAAAAATGGTATTTGGTATATAGGTGGAAACCATTAAACTTCCCGTTAACGCCTCCTAAATCGAGTCGGGGATGAATTGTGGTTTAACAATCCCACGTACCGGTATCATTCCTCTTAAAAAAAGAGAAAAGCTTTTGTGGGTCAAATTTCCGTCCCGGCATTTGAAACCATTTGTACTGTGTGTGTGTGTGTTGGTTTTGCACATTTCGTGTTGTTTTGACCGTCCCGGAAGAATCGATATCTTGACTGTCGGACTCGTTTCCTTAACTGTTTGAATTTTGTGCTTATGTGCTTATGTGTTCATTTGCTTTCAAAAAAAAAATTCAAAAAAAAAATTCAAAAAAAATTTCAAAAAAAAATTTTCAAAAAAAAAATCATTTTTTGCATGCATCATACTCTTTAAGACACATGTGAAAATTTCTATTTTACTCAGAAAAAGAAGATAGACTGCTCGCAGACTACGCGCACTTGGCCTTACACTGCACACTACGTCCTTAACCCGGGAAAATCCCAGTAGCAGCCCGTTTGGCCTTATTACGCCTCTCGGTGCGAGCACGGGACTACCCAAACATCCCTTGGAGCCTCGTGTCGACCATGCACTAGTCCGTGACACACTTTGTTTGAGACCCGGTTGGTTTTTAGTCTGGTCCGTGTCGTGCCCTGTCTGTGTATACACCTTGCCAGTCAAGTCTTAGTCGGCATGCCAAGTCAATATCTTTCGGGGACCCTAATCAGTCGAAGTCCTGCCGATTTTCCGTCACGGACTGTGACCAGATCTTGACCGGCGCCTTGATTTTGACTTTGACCAGCACAACTTATGCACCGACTCCCGGCATAACACTGAGTCATCAAGGATTAACGATTATGCCATGTCTAATTACGGCTTAACTGACAACGGGTCAAGATCAGTTGTAGAAATTTATCGGTCAAAACCATGCCGACTTTTCGTCGAGCCCTCGGACACGATCTTGACCTTTGACGTCAGCTTTGTCCGTAATTTACATCGAATACTCGTTAAGACTCGATTACCCGCCAGACTTTAGGATCGTTTTTCTTTTCGGTCGGTGGGACCTGCTTGCCCTACGGAACCCTTGTTCGAGGTTACAGGTTGAGGGTCCGCAGGCGTAGTGATGGGGCCCACTGATCCAGGATTCAGAGTAGTTTGCGAAAAAGAAGAGCAATCTTTTCCAACTGCTTAGGTTAATAAAACACGTTTTAAGTAAACCAGAACAAATAATTGCATGTTGCATGAGCCCTAAGCCCAAACACCTACCCTCCTTCATTCCCAAATATCTGAACCCTCGTGTCTTTCCCCCGCAGCTCCTCACAAAGCTTGGTTTCGGGCGCCGGGTCACCGTTTGATCAGTTGGGAAGAGTCAAGCGCATCGTCAGCTTCACCATTTGTTCCGACTCCGGGTTTCAGAATGTCTGCATCAGCTGGTAACGATGGGGACAACACCACTCCACCTCCTGGGACTCCTCAAACAGAACAGCAATGGAATCATTTAGCCGAACAGATGAGATTGCGACAGGAAGCACAGCTGAATAGCCTTATGGAGGCTATTAGAAGCCATGGTTTGGCCGCCAGTCTCAACCCCGATGGCACTTTCACCGTGGAAGAAGAGGAAGACCCCAATCCCAATCTCGGTCGCCCTGATTACTCCAGGATGCCACCACCAACCTCCTACGGTACTACTACCGGAGCCCATGCTCCTCGGTCTCTGGGTCAGCCAGCTCCCCAACTACAGACTACTGGATCCATGCAGCCTGACGGGACGAGCCAGTTCGCAGTTCCTCAGTGGGGACAAAATCAGTACGGAATGTCTTCTCATGGTTGGGGGTACCTCGGAATGCCACAGCAAATTGGGATCCCGCCTCAGTTTGGAACCGATCAATCCGGACCTTCGCAGCAACAGTTCAAAGTGCCACAGCAACAGTTTGGAATGCCACCACAGTTTGGTTCGGGGCAACAGTCAGGAGCCCCTCCTCAGAATGATGCTAGCTCAGCTGCTCCTCACACAGCTTCCACAAACCCATTTCTCACTCAGGGTTCGATGGGCCACCAAGCCCCTAATCCAGTTTCATCAGAATCCCTCGGACCGCAATACCCTCTTGGTTATGCACCCTCACCACAGCCAGCCATGCAATTCAACAACCAGGGACAGCAGCCCGCATTTAAGCCTACTTATGGGTCTCACTCCGGGAACCCGAGCTACCCGGCTACATCAGGCCTGCCTTCACCCTCTTTGCCAATTGAAAATCAACAGCAAGCCGCAAAGTTCTATCCCTTCGCCCAGGCTCCCACTCACACTCCCCCGGGTAATTTGGGCCAAGGACAGGTTTTCACCTACATCCCTGGACCAACCGTTCCCTCCACCAGTCTGCCGCCAGTAGTAACTCCTCTCTCTAGCTCAGTCACTGGCCTGAACACCATGGCTCCACCACAGGACCCTCACCTGGCCTAGTTCATGGAACAACACAAAGAAATGAAAGCGCAGATTGCTGAATTGATTGCTAAGAAGTCTGCCTTCCGGCCTACGCACCCGGACTCCATTGTTCCCCTGCCCCACAAGTTTGTGATGCCTAATCTGGACCTCTTTGATGGGACTGCATGCCCGAAAACTCATCTGGACACGTATACCTTGGCAATGAAGGCCAAAGGGTGCACCAATCAGCAGTTGGCTGACTATTTTAGCCTCTCTTTGAAATCCAGTGCTTTAAAATGGTTCTTCCGCTTAAAACCCGAGGCCAGGGCTACATGGGACCAGATCACTAGTGCCTTCATAGAAAAGTATAAATCTAATTTGGAGTGGGAAACAAATAGATTTGACCTGCAGACGATAGTGCAGCGTCCCGACTAGAACATCGGGGATTTTTACAAGCGATGGAATTTGAAACTTAGCGAAATGGCAATTCCTCCCTCTGAGGAGGAACAGTTGGACATCTTCCAGTCATGCCTGAAACCTCATTTGAGAGCTTCCCTCAGCCACTTCCCCTACGCGGACTTGCGGGCAATGGTTAATTCCGGGGCTAAATTTGAAAAGGCTTACAATCAACAACCAGCTGCTGCACCTGCCTACAGATATCGGGCTCCTCCCTCCAAAACTGCTCCCACTCCTCCTAAAGGCAAAGAGGTGATCAATTACGCGGGGCAGGAATGTAATAATGCAACTCCATTTGCTCCCAGAAAACCAGCTGAGCCCAGACCTCGAGCCATAAACCTCGAAAGTTTCGGAATGCCTCTAAACGACATCTTTAGAGGATTGGTGAAGGAAGGTTTACTGCGGCCTTTGGAGAACTTTTAACCCAGGAATTCGAATGTCCCCGTGGATACTTCTAAGTGCTGCACTTTTCATCAAACCCACGGAGATCTGACAGATAATTGCTATACTCTGAAAAAGGCAATCTAGGGTCTGATAGAGCAAGGAAAGTTGGAGGGCCCCGAGGGGCCTAATACAGTCAAAAATCCTCTTCCAAGAAACCATAACCAAGTGAACATGATTGAAAGCGGAGAACCTTCGCATGCCCAGGAAGATGCGGAAACTAATGAAGATCTCCAAATACCCATGGCCAACCTTGTTGAGGATCCTGAATTCGGATTCCCCCTCAGCCTTGAGGATGATGAACAAACCAATCCTCCTTGGTCTCATGTTAGAAATTTCTTGCAAGAATATGAGGCTCGCTATTTCTCGGAGGAAGGGAAATCGACCTTTGAAGAGAGGCATTCCAGTCAAATCATGAGAAAACCATTTACACGAGATGGTTAGAGCAGTCAAAGAAGATTGAACAAGAAAGCTTCAGGCGGGCGCCTGTATTGGGGCTTATCAGCAAAGAGGCTGAAGAGCACCTGGAGTTAATACACTTCTGCAAGTTGGTTCTGGGAGAAGCCGAATACGATCCCGAGGACAGTGAAAGTGAAGAATCAGAGGAGGAGGATTGCTTCTATATCCTTCCTGGAGTCAAATACGTGTCGCCCCCTCTCACTCTTCCCCTGCAGTTTCTGGGCGGAAAAGCGGAGTCGCAATTGCCATTTCCAGTAATGGGGGCATATGACAATTTCTGCGGTTAACAAATTTGATCGGCGTTCTCTCTCAGCCGAAATCCCAGTAGTATGGGATGATGATTCTGATGACAGTGATGATGATGATGAAGACGAGAGCGAGGAGTCAACTGAGGCCCAAGATCCGGAATCAATCTGGAACAATCATGCCGGAAATGATATCATGGGTGTCAGATATAATGGTTGGTTGTCAGCAAGCGACGATGAAGGACCGCCAGGAAATGCGGGTCAGATACCGATAGGGACGGGCCCCCACGAAGTACTCCTCGTAAGATGCACTTGTGGTCAATGCCCGGATACTTCAGGGGATGAGGAACAACAGAGCCCACTTGCAGAACCATACATATCTGAAATCCTAGAGCACAATGTCCCCTATAAGGACCTAGCAGGCGAATGGAGAAGGTTCATTGAAACACTGGTCGAAAAGGAAGGTTTTCAGCAACCGGAAGACGATGAATTCGTAAACGTCATCGGATCTTTTTCTTCCTTCCCTAGAACAGATGGCATCACAACTGTAAGGGTCACGACCAAGCCGCTCGAACACATCGAGTGCATGGAGTCACTGAAAAGGGTTATCAATCTAAATGTCTCCCCAGTCGCCTTCATACCCATGCACCCACATGACGCCTTCTTAATTGCTCCTGTACCCGACAGTGGACCCCGGGTACTCCTCATTTGGACCCAGATCTACCGAGCTGTTACGTCAAACTACGAAAGGGAGCATTGTCTATCCTTTACTTGTGGTTGCCCTGCTTGCAAAGGAAAAAGGAAAAAGATGTATGATGAGATGGAGGCTGACAGCCGTAAGATTGAAGAAACTTCGGAAGATGATCATGTAACCGAAGACATGAAAGCTATGAATTTTCCTGGGGCTGAACACGTGGACGTCATAGAGTTCAACTCTGCCTACCATGCTTTGGGGAAAGGGTTCTCAAACACCCGATCCAAGCAGATAGTTGAAGATCTGTTAGAGAAAGGGAGACTGACTCCCATCCTCCCCAATGAGAAAGTAACCATGGTCAGATCAAATCCGCCCCGAAGCAAAGTAACAATCCTTGTCAGGGTTACCCAAGAAGAGGTCACCTTCCCCGAATGCATTTCAGCTCTGAGAGAGGTCCTAGAAACCGGCATGATACATGATACGCCTCCCACATAGAATGCTATAATCATCTCCGGCGCTGAGCATTACAGAAAGGAACCAAAGTGGCTGCACTATACCGGAGATGAAAACGAAAAGCCAACGAGCCCCGAAAATAGTAATTCCTGCTGTATGATAACTATGGGCAAGGCAGGCTATGAAGGCGAATCAGAGGACACCCTAGCTCTGTGGGCCATCCAGGGAACAGTGGCACAGCCCCAGATTCAAAAGCCTGTAACTTGGGAAGCAGTTCTAAAGGCTGCCCAGGCAGGAACCAGTACAGCTCAAGCTCAGCCTCTCACCATTGCCAAGCTCCGTCAGAACCAGTGGCCAGCAGCCAAAAAATCTCCTCCGTTGACTCTGGCAGCACTGAAGAAATCTATTCAAGAAGCAATAGATAAGGGGGTTAACCTGTTGACCCGATCCGGGCAGATCTACCAAGGGAATCCCAAGGCAGACAAAAGGGCCTCAGATCAAGCACCTGGGGAGAACCGCAACCCCTACGCCAAGACAGCCGAAGCTCCTGACCCCAAAAAGGAGGATCCTGTGCTCACACAGTTGAAACAGACACAGGCCAATATCTCTCTATGGTCCCTACTCACCTCGTCTTATCCCCACAAGCTAAAGTCGGAAGAAAGCCTGGCCCGCACTTTGGTCCCTATTGATGCTACTCCCGATGACGTGGTGCAATTGATTGGGAGCATCCACTACGGGAACATAATCACTTTCACAGACCTTGATCTCCCTCAGTTCGGGGCCGATCATAACGAACCTCTCTTCATCACGGTCAAGTTGGATAAAGACGCCTTCCTCGGGTTTGGTTGACAATGGGTCCGGAATGAATATCCTCCCAGCAAAGATCATGAGTCTGCTCAACATCAAGTCCACAGATCTAAAGCCTTCCTCCCTCACATTCAAGGCTTATGACTCGACATCTCGCATAGTACTCGGGGTTGCCACCTTGAACTTATGGTTTGGCAAGAAAATGATACCCGTGGAATTTCAAGTCATTGACATCCCAATTACCTTTAATGCCCTGTTGGGAAGACCTTGGCTGCATCAGGTCAAGGGGGTCGCTTCGAGCCTCCATCAATGTGTAAAGTTCGTCTCGGATGGGGATCTAACAACCATCTACGGGGATCTAGTCACTTTGGAGGGCACGGATACATGTGGAATACCTATTTTGGAGATCAAACATGATGAGGACGGCCTCATGCTAACAGGTTTCACAGTCGAGCCTCCTAAAGTCCAAGTTTGCAACGTAGATCTGACAATCACTCGGGACAAAATCCCTCCAGTTTTGAAAATGATGAGAAAAATGAGCTATCTGCCTGGCCTTGGTCTGGGGAAGCATCAACAAGGAACCCACAAATTCATTGAGGTGAGGGAACAAAAAACTCGCCATGGCCTGGGGTATGAACCGACTTCGGGGAAAATTGCAAAGGAAAAGGAAATTGCTCTGCAGAGGAAAGAAGCTACCACAGGAAGGGTCCCGGTCAACGGCCCTAAATCTCTCCCTTTCAGTCCTAATCTGGCTGACTACTTCGTGAAAGGTCCTACACAGCATGGTAATGCCGCAGTCAAAGAACCTACAGAGGGATGGCTGAAGCTACAGGATAACCTCAGCAAGATCAGGGGAACCAAAGCTAATCCGGTCCGTAGAATGTTTCTGGATCTACCCAAGATACCTGGGGCTACCACTACCATGGAGAGCGTGTACACTTTCAAAGGCGTGATAAGCCTAGTAGAGTAGTTCGAGAAGCTTGCCACTGTGGTCTCGACTGCCCAAGAAGACCCAAAGTTTGAGTTTGAGCTGACAATGCCGAAAGCCAAAGCTACCGAATTCCCTTCGACAGCAGGACGGTCCAAGTTATGCAACAGTTATTCGGGGAAGAGGTCCAGGTGCCAGATCTGATCGACTTTGGTTCAGTCAAAGAGATGGTAGCGATGATTGAGGAAGGAGAACAGAAACAATGCAATTCCCGAGTCATGAGGCCACTGACAGCAATGCCACTGAAGAATTGGGAAACTCTCTCAGGCCCATCCGCAACCAAGGAGGAAATGATCACCAAGCTTGGATTGGTCCCCCGTCCCCTTGTGTCAACCTATGTAAAGTCCTCTAAGTCTCTCATTGTCGAGTTCGAGTCTCTAGAGTCGTCCGATGGCCTTACACCTGAAGACTACGAAGTTGTAGCAAATGATGTATTCCCTTTCGTTCTCAATGAAATGATGAACCTTTCTGAGTATCCCCTGATTGCCACTTTAACTAATGATAAATTGACTAATAATATAAAAATAGTTAATAATGATTCACTAGATAAAGAAGCAGACACATTAAATGAACAATATATTAAAGAAATCTTTAAGCAGGTTGTTTGGAAAGAGGAAAATCGGGCCCAAGCTGCCGAAGAGGTTTTGACAAGTGTGAATCTGGGAACTGCGAAAGAGCCTAAAGAGACGCAGATTGGTAGTTTCTTCGAAGGAACTGAAAAGGATGCTCTGGTTGAGCTGCTAAGAGAATTCGTGGATGTGTTTGCATGGTCCTATAAAGATATGCCTGGCCTTGACCCTTCCATAGTTGAACACCGGATACCACTCGACCCGGAAGTCAAGCCAGTGAAGTAGAAGCTAAGAAGAATTAAGCCCGAATGGTCTCTGCAGGTGAAAGAGGAGATAGAAAAGATGCTCAGAGCGGGATTCATCAAGGTCATTGAATATCCTACATGGCTTTCCAACATAGTGACGGTGACCAAGGCTAACGGGAAGATCCGATGCTGCGTAGATTTCAGAGATCTGAACAAGGCTAGTCCAAAAGACGATTTCCCCCTGCCAAATATCGACATCCTGGTGGATACCACGGCCAACTATGAAGTTAAATCCTTCGTCGGCGGCTTTGCCGGCTACAACCAAATCAAAATGGCAGAAGAAGATCAAGCCAAGACAGCCTTCACAACCCCTTGGGGTACGTACTGCTACACGGTCATGCCATTCGGACTAAAGAATGCCGGGGCTACTTACCAGAGGGCAGCTACAGCCTTATTCCATGACATGATCCACAAATAAATTGAGGTCTATGTGGACGACATGATAATACACTCCAAAGGATCAGATGGCCAGCACTTTGTTGATCTGAGAAAATTCTTCGACCGCCTCCGAAACCACAGTATGAGACTGAATCCAGCCAAATGCACCTTCGGTGTAAGACGAGGTAAGGTGCTAGGATATATGGTGACGAAACGGGGAATTGAAGTAGATCCCCAAAAAATCAAGGCCATAGTCGAAATGAAACCACCCCGGACGCTAACAGAAGTAAAATCCTTCATGGGAAGACTGCAATATATAAGCCGTTTTGTAAATCAGCTGACCTCGATCTGCGAGCCAATCTTCAAGTTGATGAAGAAAAGTGCCTGCACAGAATGGACTCCAGAATGCCAGATCGCTTTTGAAAAGATCAAGGCGTACCTTGTGAATCCCCCGATTCTTTGTCAGCCACATCAGCAAAAGCCACTATTTCTATATCTAACTGTCACGGATACAGCAATTGGGGCTATGCTAGCTCAAGAGAAGAAAGATTCCAAGGTCGAAAACGCCATCTATTTCGTGAGCAGAAAGCTTCAAGGGAGCGAACTCAATTACTCTGCTTGTGAAAATACTTGCGCAGGCCTGGTCTGGGTAGTGGGAAAGTTAAAGCAATACATACAGTCTCACCCGATACATCTGGTCTCGAAATTGGATCCCATCAAATATTTGTTCGACAAGCCTTCCATCTCCATGAGATTGGCAAAATGGTCGTTCTTTGTGGCTGAATACGACATCAATTATGTGACGAGGAAATCCGTGAAAGGGCGAATGATGGCGGAACAGTTGGTCGATTTCCCAAGTGATGAGTCCCGAGGACCTGAACCTCAATTCCCTGATGATGGAATCTTTGCTCTAGAAGGAAAAAAATCGCTGGCAGCTCTTCTTCGACGGGGCGTCAAACAAAAGGGGGAATGGAATAGGAATGCTTCTGGTCGATCCTACCGACGAGCACACTCCCATAGCAGTGAAGTTGAACTTCGAGGTTACCAACAACGCTGCTGAATATGAAGCTTGCATAGCCGGGTTGGAAGCCGCTCTCGAAAGAAATATCAAAGAGTTGGAAGTGTATGGTGACTCCGCCCTCATCATCAATCAGGTCTCTAACAAATGGAAGACCGTGGACCCGGGTCTGCAGAAATATCACACTTACATGGAAGAGCTAGTGACTCAATTCAAGGAAATCAGCTTCCATTACCTGCCCAGAGATCGCAACAGGTTCGCAGATGCTCTGGCAACACTAGCCTCTCTCGTTGAAATACCTGAAGGAAAGTCTGTCAAACCATTCAGAGTCGGGAGAAGAGAAAACCCCCCTTATTGCTTTGAAATCGAAGCAAAGGCCGAATTGGCCAATGATCCCTGGTATACCCAGATCTATCAGTATTTGAAGAGCGGTGAGGCTTCTTTCAAAAATGAAGATGGGGAATATAAAGAAGGAATCAAGGCAAAAAGCCTCTCAGCCCTGAAGCGACTCGCCTCCCACTATGTTCTTTTGGGAAACATGATGTACAAGAAGCGTTATCAAGTCCCCCTCCTGTGATGTATCGGCAAACGAGAGGCTACCGAACTCATGAAAGAAGTACATGGTGGTACATGTGGCCCCCACATGAATGCTCTGGCTCTAATGCAAATCCTATTGAGAATGGGGTACTTTTGGATATCCATAGAAACCGACTGCATCCAGTTCGTCAGAAGCTGCGACAAATGTCAGCGGTACTCGAACCTCAATCACTTACCTCCTCACGAGCTATACTGCATGACAACCCCTTGGACTTTCGTCACTTGAGGAATTGATGCCATAGGCAAAATCACACCATCAGGTAGCAATGGCCACGAATTCGTCCTGGTAGCAGTGGACTATTTCACCAAATGGGTTGAAGCCAAATCCTACAAAGTCCTCAATTCAAAGAAAGTAGCCCTCTTCATCAAAGAAAACATCATATGCAGATACGGGTTGCCGGCCGAAATCATCTCAGATAATGGATCCCACTTTGAAGGGGAATGCAACAGGCTGCTAGCGGAATTCAGAATAACCCGTCACAAGTCGTCTCCTTATAGGCCCCAAACTAACGGAGCCGTTGAAGCAGCAAACAAGACTTTGGAAAACATCATTCGGAAAATGGTTGTCCGAGGCAGAGATTGGCCTGACAAGCTTCACCTTGCTCTCTGGGATACAGAACATCCGTCAGAACGGCGACCGGAGAGACACCATTTGCTCTCACCTACGGAATGGAAGCCGTACTCCCAATCGAGCTAGAAATCCCCTCACTTCGTGTGCTGTTGGAAAGTCAGATCAACGAAGTCGAATGGCTCCAGAGTCGCCATGATGAATTGGCCCTGCTAGATGAACGCCGATTGAGAGCCATGGAACATATCCGAGCTTACCAAGGAAGGATGGCCAGAGCCTTCGATAAGAAAGTAAAACACCGGGATATCAGGGAAGGTGACCTTGTTTTGAAAGAGAAGCCCCCAGTCCACATCAACCCGCTTGGCAAATGGGAGCCTGTCTGGGTCGGACCATATGTCGTTCAGAAGATCTTCTCCGGGGGAGCCATGCAACTCGCAGACCTTGACGGAAACCCTTTCGTACACCCAGTGAATGGTGACAAGCTGCGCAGATACTACGCATGAAACATCAAGTCATCTCCCAATAAGAGTGCTAAAAGAGTAATACCCAACTAGGTTGAAAACCCGAAAGGGCGGCCTAGGTAAAAGACAGGGTTGCACCAAAAAAAAAAACAAAACAAAAAACAAAACAAAAAAAATAAAAAAAAAAAAAAAAAAAAAGAAACAAAACAAAACAAAAAATATATATATAAAAAAAGGAGTGCTAAAAGAGTAATACCCAACTAGGTTGAAAACCCGAAAGGGCGGCCTAGGTAAAAGACAGGGTTGCACCAAAAAAAAAAAACAAATTAACCGAGTTAAACTACGGAGACCTGAGCCCTTTAGTCCAAGGGAAACGTAGGCAGCCGGAAATGGTTCGGTCTAAAATACAAATAAAACTCATACTTTGTCATCAACACATTGATCAAGCCATTAAGGCGTTTTGAAAAACTCTAAAGCAATTCACATATTCATTACAGTTAAAAGCTTTTTGATGAGTCTAAGCTTGGTTCACTCCTGCGACTTACAACCTGCTAAAAGAAACTAAGATACTGATGGATAAAAAATTCCACTTGTAATAAAGTACCTTGCAAGTGTACAAGTTATTGAAGTAGCAATATACAAAAGTAAGGGTCAAACCACAGAGACTTGAGTGAATTAACAAGTTGATTTAATTAGTGTAAACGAAACTAGAGGGGGGGTTTGATTTGGTTTATTAGAAACTAAAGATGAAAGAAAAACAAGACAATTAAACAACTAATGTAACAAATAAGCAAGCTCGCAAACGAAATTCAAGGATTTAACAACTAGCCCACGGATTGGGTTCACCACATATCATCCCTTTATGCTTTTTGAATGATAAAATATTAATTGGGTTTTAGGGCTTCTTCGCTTTTGTAAGAATTGGGACGGTTAGATTGCCGGATTGCAATTCTTTTATTGAGTAGTTATCAATTATCACGCAAGATCAAATTGACAACAACTCAATTCATTAAGCACAAAGGAATTAATGAAACCTAGACTCAATAGATTCACGCAAGATCCTCAATCGAGTCTAATCATCCTAATAGTGTTCATGCACAATTCCCCACGCAAGTGCAGGACTTGTACCAAATATAAATTAAGAATACTAGGATGAACTAATTCCACAATTAAATAAAAATTAAATATATAGCATAAAGTTCAAATACGGGCTACACCAATCCGTGAACTACAAAGAAATTAGCTACTCATATTCCGGATTGACATCACAAAATATGAATAGCAACAAAACATCAAACTTGAAATCCTTGCAAAAACCTTGAAAATAAACTCTAGCAATCCTTGAAAACCTAGGCAAGAAAAATAAAACAAAAGGTCCCTAATAATAATAATAAAGGGAGTATATATACTCCTCCATGCAGTCCTACACTAATTAGGAAAACAAAAGAACCAAATCCATGAAAATCTGCTCAAAAAATCCGTGCTGACGTCACTAAACGCGTACTGGCACGAGTCGTGATAATTAGCACGAGTCGTGCCATTCAGTTCCAGTCGTGAGAACGACTCGTGCCATGCACTCTCCAATCGTTCCGAAGGTGGCTTTGCTTGAAATCACCTTGGCGTCCACTGTGAGAACGAGTCGTGCTCCATGGTCCACTCGTTCGAGTAGCTTGCTTGATTTGGCTTGACTCCATTCGTTCCCAAGTCGTGCTCTGGCCTTCTTCAGTCGTGCTCCACTCGTGCCAAATGCAGAATTACCCCATTTTGACTCAGCTTTGACCTGGCCTTCGTCCCTTGACCGTGCTTGACCCCGAGCTCGAACCTCGACCAATTTGCTGCCCTTTTTCCACTGACAAGTAATTTGCACGCTCCACAAGATTTTTCAACCAATTACAAATAAAAAGCCAAAAATACCCTCAAAGTGCATAGTTTTCTCACACAACCTCACATAACAAAATGTCTCTCAAATACATCAAAACTAAACTAAATACATCAAAAATCATTGTAAATTATTCGGAAACATAGGCAAAATATATGTATCAAATCCACTCATCAAATTCCCCCACACTTAGACCATTACTCGTCCCTGAGTAATATCCTAACTCCAATCTAAAATTGGTCTAAAACAGATGTGCGGGAGAAAATGATACCTAGCCTCCTCTAACCACCAATACTAATCAAACAAAATGATACCGGAGTGTACAAAACTCCGTCTCCATAAGACTCCCCAAACGAAAATCAATGGCCCTAGCTTGACATCAAACTCCATGATAAAATGAACGTCCAAACTAGGGCCCTCACAATGATAGTGGGGGGAAACTAAAATGTCCTAAATTTTCCCCCACACTTGCTCACACTACACAATGTACACCCTCAGTCAAAAGTTAATGTTAAGAAAAAAGAGTTGCTCAACAAAAACTTACCTCGTGCTATTCTCCAACCCCCCTTATTACTCCAAGGTGCACGAGGATTTCTATCCTAACGCCTCTAATCACGAACCTCCATCTCCAAAAAATGATCCTACCCAAACTCCTAACTCCCCCTTATGTCTCCACGCCGGTGAATAAGGATGTTTTCGCTCAAATTCTCACCTTTTGCCTAAGTGCCCTTTCGGGTTTTCACATAGCCACTCTATTTTTTTATTTATTTATTTTTTATTAATTTATTTTTTTTTCTCTTTTTTTTTATTATTTTTTTTTTGCAAGAATTAAAACATCATTAGCATAAGAATTCGACAATTGTTACATCCAATCCGCGAAAAGGAATTTAGCTACTCATAATAAAAATTACAAAAATAAAATAAAATATAAAATAAAACCTGAATCAAAACGGGACGGAGGAAGTAATTATTTCTTCCACCTTCTACAGTCAGTACGGCATAATGAATCCTAGGAATAGTCACCTCCTTTGAATTCTGGAACAACCCTCATTTATATATTACCCTAGGCTCCAATTGTGTGGAAGGCCAGCCGTGTAGCAAAGCCCAAATCAACTTCAAACCAAGCCCAAGCCAATTTCACACCAAGCCCAAACCGCCAGGTTGAACTCGTGCGCACGACTCGTTCAAGATGGACCAAGTCGTTCTGATTAATTAGAATACCAATATATACTCTTTTCGTCTCGCAATTTTGCCGTCGCACTTTGACCACTATAATAAATTCTTTACCACTATAATAAATTCTTTTGCGCTTCGCTCTTTGAGATTTTATTTTTAACTTTAACCCACGAATTTTCATAAATCAAATTTCTCCCAAATTTCCATATTTTCAGTTTGATCCCTGAATTTTCAATAAATTACAACTTAGCCCTTGAACTTCCAAAGTGGGTACAAATCCTCCGTTTTCAGCATTTTTGCGCTTCAGTCCCTGAACTATCAAAACACTAACAAAATACATTAAATTCTCAAAGTTTCGAACAGAAAATAAGCTTAGAAACATATCTTTTGGATGGGTAAAACCACATCCATCAAATACTCCCAAACTTATCTTTTGCTCGTCCTCGAGTAAAACAAAACTAAACAAAAATAAAACTACCCTAACAAATAAAAACAATCAACATAAAATATTTTTGATATGTTCTCAATATATACAAGGTTGCCGGCCAAGCATGTCTCAGATCCTCACATAATATGCTAAACAAATGCCAATAAAAATATGCAATTACAATCACATTAATGCATCTAACCCACAATTTTCCACCTCGGCCTGAATGATGAATGAAATATGGGAGATCATTGCCACCAAAGTAAGATATTTTATAGGGTCACTAACCACATGCTCTAAATCAATGATATTAAGATGAAATTTCTGCACAAGGGACACTCATATGCATATTTAAACAAAACTGTCAACCCGACTACTCTTTAGAGATCAAATATGGCTTTATGGTTTGTAATGTATCGCGATAAACGCGGGCAAGGTTCACGGCTCCAAATGAAGGCAAGGACATACGAAGTCAAGCAAGTGAAACTAGAAAGTCTTCATCTTACATCCTCACATTGAAATTTATCACTCCGCTCCAAGCCAACCCATTGATTTAACCCACAAACTTATAATTTTGTATACTTTCGAACTTGGGCTTGATCACCTTTCTTTCTTTTTGATCGCTTTCCACTTCAACATTAGAGAGGGCAAGACACTTTTTTTTTCTCTTTTCTTTTCTCTTTTTTTTCTTTTTTTTTTCATTTTTTTTTTCATTTTTTTTTCTTTGCACAAATATATCACGGAGAATGTGCATTCACTATTTTGCTCAAGCCCCTCTTTTCATTACATAACATGATCCTTTTCTTTCTTTTTATGACCACTTTCCACTCAACCCTTTGATTTTTAAAACATCCCCCCAAATATCCCCATTCATTCCCTAGTTTCACTTTCTTGAAAAGGTAAGAAAATAGTGTATAAGTTAAAAGGGTAGGATAATGAGGGTACAAAAGAAGGCGAATGGTGGTCTAAAATAACCTCCCACTTTGTGAGAGATTCCATTTTTTTTCAAGCTCAAAAGGGGTTCTAGCGGAAATTTTTATATAAGTGACGAGAAAGTTAAAGGCTCACAAATAGGGTTCAAAGAAATAGCCACATATCACTTCCCGAATAGCCTAATTGATGTGTTATTGACAGTCAACATGTTCTAGGGTCCCCGAGAATGTCAAAGTGATCCTATAAAGGTCTCCTAAATTGGTAACAATGATCAAGAAAAAATAATGAAAGTGAATGGTGGTGCAATTGTATTTTACATGTATTAATGCAATTCTAATTAACATATTCAAATTGGCACAAACTAGCAAAACTCAATCAAAAATTCTCTCAAATCATCACGGACGTTGGACAACTTCCAAACATATAATGAGAACAAAATTTTTAAATTTTTCTATTTTTTTGGAGGGTGACACTATATACACTCCCCTATAAACCCACAAACTCGGAGAGATATCTACCCCCAAACTCAAAACATGCTATGTCCCCATAGCAAAGAGAACAAAAACATGTCTCGGGTTCAAAGGCCGATATTACACAACAAAGCAAATTAATAAAGTAATAAAAACGTACCTACTTGGGTTGCCTCCCAATTAGCGCATTTGGTTAAGGTCGTTAGCCCGACCGTTGCTCCCGTTTGGACTTCACCTTCCGTCCTTTGGCCCACTTCATGGTTTCGCGGGTCCTTATCTTCAGTTCATGCCCCATAAATAATTTTTGAGATATGAAGCCATTTAATACCCATGAAATTCTTTCACATTTATGCTTTTTGGGTCTTTTCTCTTGAGGATCTTTTCCATTTTTCTCTTCCTCACAAGAAACAGGAGGTACAATAAGGATGGCCAAATTTTCATTGAAACAGCTAGGAAGTGGAAAATCTTCATCCATATCGTAAACCTTCTCACTATCCCTCTTTTCACCACCATAAAACAATCGTTCTAATTCATCACATGCCTCCTCATGCCAAGATTTCACTACCACTTCTTTCTCTAAAATTTCCACCTTCTCAATACACCCACTTGAACAAACACAAAGTGATTCATCCTTACAATCAACATTGGAGATTTTACAGACAAAATTCTCCTTTGCCTTGTCCAAAGATTGCTTTTGTTCAAGTGGTGGTAAATGAAAAGCTGAATCATAAACACACTCTTCCCCATCATCATTCGTATACCAAACTAGGGTTGAAAGTGTCTCTTCAGAATAACAGCTAACAGCAGGAGTATGTACCAGATCGGTGTGAGAAAAAGAATGTACCTCATAGCTTATGGAACTCTCATCTCGAAGCGTGGTGATTGACTCAACATGATCAGGCTGAATTAGACTTGAATCCGATTCTTGCTTTCTCAATGCCTTCAATATTGTGTCAATGTGTCCATCTATCTTACTCAAAACTGCTTCGGTCTGTTTCTCTTGTTTCATTCTCTGCTCTTTCATCTCTTTCAATTGTTCCTCCCAATATTGCTTTTGAGGTGGCGGAGGTGATGGGTCATAGTACATTGGCTCTCGCTCATTCCACGTCATGTTTGAATAATTTTTCCACCCTTGGTTATACGAGTTGGGAGGAATACCATATGGAGGTTGCCATGACTGGAAAGAATTTCTTTCTTGTACCTGTGGATAATATTCAGAAAAATATGTCCTAGAGGGACAAGCATTAGTAGCATGAGAATAAAACCCACAATTTTGACCCGACTCATACATGCTATAATTATTCATTCTATAGTCCATTTGATTTTTTTTTAATAATAAAAATAAAAACTAAATAAAATGAGAAGATAATTAAAGAAAACTATTTACACCCAAAAAAATAAGAAAAGAAAATTATTTACAATACACTAATCAAAATTAACTTGTAACTCACAACAAGTCCCCGGCAACGGCGCCAAAAACTTGATGGATGAAAAATTTCACTTGTAATAAAATACCTTGCAAGTGTACAAGTTACCGAAGTAGCAATATACAAAATTAAGGGTCAAACCACAGAGACTTGAGTGAATTAACAAGTTGATTTAATTAGTGTAAACGAAACAAGAGGGGGGGTTTGATTTGGTTTATTAGAAACTAAAGATGAAAGAAAAACAAGACAATTAAACAACTAAAGTAACAAATAAGCAAGCTCGCAAACGAAATTCAAGGATTTAACAACTAGCCCATGGATTGGGTTCACCACATATCATCCCTTTATGCTTTTTGAATGATAAAATATTAATTGGGTTTTAGGGCTTCTTCGCTTTTGTAAGAATTGGGACGGTTAGATTGCCGGATTGCAATTCTTTTATTGAGTAGTTATCAATTATCACGCAAGATCAAATTGACAACAACTCAATTCATTAAGCACAAAGGAATTAATGAAACCTAGACTAAATAGATTCACGCAAGATCCTCAATCGAGTCTAATCATCCTAATAGTGTTCATGCACAATTCCCCACGCAAGTGCAGGACTTGTACCAAATATAAATTAAGAATACTAGGATGAACTAATTCCACAATTAAATAAAAATTAAATATATAGCATAAAGTTCAAATACGGGCTACACCAATCCGTGAACTACAAAGAAATTAGCTACTCATATTCCGGATTGACATCACAAAATATGAATAGCAACAAAACATCAAACCTGAAATCCTTGCAAAAACCTTGAAAATAAACTCTAGCAATCCTTGAAAACCTAGGCAAGAAAAATAAAACAAAAGGTCCCTAATAATAATAATAAAGGGAGTATATATACTCCTCCATGCAGTCCTACTCTAATTAGGAAAACAAAAGAACCAAATCCATGAAAATCTGCTCAAAAAATCCGTGCTGACGTCACTAAACGCGTACTGGCACGAGTCGTGATTATTAGCACGAGTCGTGCCCTTCGGGCCTAAATCCGTGAGAACGACTCGTGCCAGACCCCTCCAATCGTTCTGAGTGGCTTTGCTTGAAATCACCTTGGCTGTCACTCGTGAGAACGAGTCGTGCTCCCATGGTCCACTCGTTCTGAGTAGCTTGCTTGATTTGGCTTGACTCCATTCGTTCCCAAGTCGTGCTCTGGCCTTCTTTAGTCGTGCTCCACTCGTGCCAAATGCAGAATTACCCCATTTTGACTCAGCTGTGACCTGGCCTTCGTCCCTTGACCGTGCTTGACCCCGAGCTCGAACCTCGACCAATTTGCTGCCCTTTTTCCACTGACAAGTAATTTGCACGCTCCACAAGATTTTTCAACCAATTACAAATAAAAAGCCAAAAATACCCTCAAAGTGCATAGTTTTCTCACACAACCTCACATAACAAAATGTCACTCAAATACATCTAAACTAAACTAAATACATCAAAAATCATTGTAAATCATCCGGAAACTTAGGCAAAATATATGTATCAAATCCACTCATCAGATACATAACAACTAATGTGCCTGCTATGACAAGCAGGGGATACTCAGAGGCCTCAGGTCACTCCAAGCCACTCGTACTAGCATCCCCTCTCTTCTTTCCTCCTCTTCGGGTCTTCTTCCTCTGCACAGGAAAAATGTCAGTCTTCCTCCTACCGAGCTCTGGTGTAAGGACTGGATCTATCAAACCAGCGTCTGTCAGGGCCTTAGTAGCCCTAGCCTCGTCTCTCATCTCCTGTAGCCGAGCCGGCAACATAGGAATCCTCCCCTCCTGTCTCTTGACATAAGTCTCGTAGTCAGTCACGACATCTCCGCTCCTATCATGAGGATTGGCCCTCGCCTCGGCCCTCCTCCTCTCCGAAACCGTCATGTCTTCCACACCAACAATGGCCTCACGCCGTCTCAAAATAGCCATCTGAGTCTCCCCCAAATGCCTCTCGTACCAATCCAAGTACCAAGTGGTCAGAAACACGTGCCCTAGACGCCTGAGGATAACCCTAGGAGGAAAGACATCATACCTCCATGCTCGGGAAAGAAATGGGAACACTGAAGGATCATCCATCAAAGCACAAACCACCACCCTGGTGGCTATGTCCTCAAAGCCCTCCAAAGGAGCCTGCTCCAAGCCAAACTGTCTACGAACCAGAGCCAGAATATAGAAACTGGACTGAGAAAGCCCCGGAAGCATAACCACATGAGACCCATCCTGAAGCACTCTCCGAGTCTCTACCCGCCAGTGAGGCACCGACCACCTGATATCCTCAGTACCGCGACAAGCCATCCAGTACTCCCATGAGCTCTGGTCATCAAGATCCACAGTAACCCCTCTCCTGGCAAATGTCCAAGGCTTTACTGCATTAGAAGTTTCTCAAAGAACCCCCAGGCGCTCCATCAGCCACATAGTCAAAAGAAACGGGCTGCCCCCGTGCATGTACCGCCTCCCGGTAGCTAACCTGTCAAGAGCATGAAAGGTCTCTCCCAGGATCAAGGGCATAACATCCCAGCCCGAACGGCAGTGTACATTCACATCCAACAAAGCTCGGTGACAAATCCAGAAAGAGTAAACAATGAACAAAGTCCCAAACATGCAGAGTGCAAAAGCATCCCAATAGGCATCATCAATCAAGCCTAAACCCCTAAACCTATCAGGAAGACCGGAAATGTCAAAATGATCGGGACCACGAATCATACCTTGTGCTTCCTCCAGGGAAAGATGAAGAAGGTTGCACAACCTATCAACAAAGGAAGCCCCTCCAGGCAAAAGAATCGTAATCTCCTCCACCTCAGGACCACCAAGCAAAGCTCGGAATTCTTCAACGGTCGGAACCACCTCATTGTAAGAAAAGCAAAAGACATGCCTTCTAGTTTCCCAAAAAGAAGCGGAGGCCCTCAAGAGATCATAATCCGGAACCAATTCTTTGAGAGACCACAAGCATTTTATCTTGTACCTTTCCTCAAAAAATGACCTCCTCTCGTGCATAATCTCCTGGGACCACTCTTTGAACTTGTTGAAGAAAGACATTTGAGATTCTTGGGACAATTTGGATGGATTTTTCATACTCACAATTTTCTCCATGGATTTTCTCTCCTTCTCCCCGAAAATGCAGTTTGAAACTGGTGGTTGAAGAAGGTGTTTGAATTAAAAGAAGGGAAAACCAGATCCAAAGCAAAAATTAAATGCCAGTGTCAGACTTCAACCTTATCCGCGCGGACAGGATTGAGCCTCATCCCCATCCGCGCGGACAAGAATGTCACCATCAGAAAAAAATCTGCAGCAGTTTTTACTGCTGCACCGCGGAGGAATATGTCATCCCAGCCGCTCGAAACCTGCACAAAGCCTGTCCAAAACAGTTCATATACCAAACATTCACACCCTTGCCGCAAAACCGGGCTCATGCAACATCCACATGCATAATAAACAAAAAAAAGTAGATGACAGTAATCCTAGATCATTACATCCAAAAAAAAATGTGCATGAAAAATAAATTGTATCTGTCTGAACAACCAAGTCACTAATCAGAATCATCGGAAGCTAACGCCTTCCCTCGGCCCATCTTACGACTTGTGCCTACGTCCTCTGCGTCCATGAACATCCAGGCTCGGGGTCGTCATCCTCGTCTCCAGAAAGAGGCTCGTCTGGACCAGTGGGTACGCCATGATAGGGAAGGCCGAGATCTGCGAAGAAATTGTACCCGCACGTGAACGCATCGGATCCCTGGGCCTGTGAAGATGATCATCCCTGGTGCCAAACGTGCCCCTGTCCACGTAAGTCCCCGAGAATGACATGATCTGGAGACAGCTCCATGCTAGGATCTATGAAAGGAGAAGGGGGAGTGTCTGCGGAATGCTCAGAAGGAATAGGGGAGGGCTCTCGCTCTACCGGCGCCGGCTGTGCTCATCTCTCCCTACCCCGAGCAGCCCCACGAGTGACCATCCGCTTGAAGAACCTCTTGGCCCCGATCACCTACCGCACCAGCTTCTCGACAACTGTGGTCGGGAACTGCACAGAAACAAAGGCTTTAGAAGTGGTTGAAGCTAAAAAAGAGAAGAAGAAGAAGAGACAGAAGCAATAAAGAGACATACCCTCATATCCGGACGAGGCCGGAATGCTCGGGGGACCCTCTCGGGGATAGGAATCTGTACTCTCAATCTCACCCCATCCTGGACGTATGAAAAGTCCGACCGAGGGTACCGTACGACCGGGATCCCCTCTCTCTCAAGCACCTGGGGCGTCCTCAGCCTCTCCAGCACAAACGTCGAATACGGGTCATCCGTCACAAACCCTGAGAAGTGCTGGCCGCCCCGATAGTAAGCCCAAGTCTCCGAGCCCTCGGTCGGACTCATCATATCAGCAGGAGGCTCCATCGGTGTCATCAAAGGCGCGCCGTCGCCATGCTGGCGCGTCACCCTCTCCCCCAAGTAATACACATCGCAGGACAACCCCCTCAAGATCCTCCGCTCCACAGTCCATCTCTCCGCACCCTTCAGCTGCTCCACGCCAAAACGGCCCCAGGGGTAGAACCTCATCCTCTCATCTGTCTCCGCTCTCGTAAGGGGCCGACACTCTTTATACTTGAGGGTCGTGTGCCCTCGAGCACCCCTCTTCTCCCGACCCTGGCTAACCCAGGAAAGCATAGCCGGATAGGCCCCAATGTACTCCGCCGGCTGCCGCCACATCCTAATGTCAAAGAACTCCAGAGTCCATACCTGCGAAAGGAAAATGTTACATCAGTTAAGTTCGGAAAAGAAACAGTGCAGGCAAAGGGAAAAGAAAAGGCAAAAGCTCGTACCTCCAGCGGAAACTCAAAGCATGAAAGGGAGCTCACAGCCTTTCGGCTGTACCTGTCCAGAGCAAAGTAAAGCTTTGCTAGCCCGGCCTCCCCCCAGGCCACCTCTCCAGCTCTCTCCACATCCGTCAACGTCCTCAGCAAAGCAAACACCGCCGTCCCCTCGGCATGACCAAACAACGTACTCGAAAAGGCAAACCACAAAAAAGACCTAGCAATCTGCTCAGCAGCAATCCTCTCATCACCAGCATCATACCTCCCTATGCTCTCCACGATCTTCCCTTGAACCACAGCATACTCCATCCCCTTCCCCTTTTTTGGAATGGGGATAAAGCCTAAAAGATCCTGTAACTCCCGGTCACTATAGCCATCTCTCCACTCAATGCTACGTCCCTTAAAGGACAAACCCGTGATCGCAGCATAGTCAGAAGGGGTAACTGTAGCCTTGCCCCAAAAGAAATGGAAGGTGTGGGTCACGTCCCACCAATGCTCCACCAAAGCTAAATTCAAGCCCTTGCTCTTCGTCAACTTCACCAACCCCCTCAAGCACTCAACGAACTCGTACAATCCCGTCTCAATGATAATCTGCCTCGGACTCATCATCGCCCCTCTACCCAAGACTGAAAGCTGGTCCTACAGGCTAATCACGGCCTCAACTGATCCCCGGGTCTTCAGCTTATTCAGCTGATCCCGCACAAACTGATCGCTACCCTGCAAAAAAAAAAAAAAGAGAAGAAGAAGAAGATGTCAATAAGCAGTTGCATACACAAGCACAAAGTTTTGAAGGAAATTCAGCAGCATAACGACATACAATGGACTCAACCCCATTTTTCTCGCACTAAAGAAAAGATTTTTTAGCAATCACCATTCATCATTTATTCATATATAAAGGGACATGTCAATAATAAGGAGTCAACAAAAGCAAAACTCCGTCCCATTTTTATTTTCAAAAAAAAAAAGAGAGCATACAATTTTTCACAATTCATTCATTCAATCAACACGAGCAAAACTCCGTCCCATTTTTCACAAAAAAAATCCTATTTTTACAAAAATAGCATGCATGCATAATTCCTTGCATTCATATCATTCATAAAAACATCATCTCATTGCAAAAATCCTACATGCAACAAAAAAGGTCCGTCCCGGATTTGGCAAAATTTTCGTCATCTCATATTTCAAAAATGGCAAATCGCCCATTCTTTTTTCAAATAAAATACACATTCAAATTACCCATATACTCAACAAAGCATGCAAATCATCAAATTCAAATTTCAATGGCAAGAACAAGGGTTTTCAAATTTTTCAAAAAAAAATTTAACCCTATTTCTAACAATTCGAATAAAATCAACAAGAACAATGAATGAATTCGAGAAATACCGTGCGAAGATCCGGATCAGTCGACCAATGCTGCCACATATCTGGGTAAGGTTCCTCCGCAATCGATTGCGAAAGTGAGTAATGCCTCCTCATCCTAACAAGCTCTAGCCTCCTCTCTGCGACGGGACCGCGTCCCTGACCTTGAATAGCAGCTTCCCCGTGTTCCATTGCTCGAAAAATCAAAGAAAACGGAAGGATTTTGGAGCTTTTCTATCAACAATGGCGATTTCCCTTTCTCTCTCTCGTAAAACGCATAAACTGCAATGAGGAAGAAGAAGAGGGGCCTCGGCCCTTTTAAAAACCTGTCTGGGTTTCATTCTCGTCCGCGCGGACACGATTGATGTGCAAAAATGACTATTTTGCCCTTTAAAAATCCCAGACTCTGCAGTTTGGTCCTGGACTTAACGGAGGATAACCAAAGTTAGTCCCCTTTTCAAAAGAACTCCCCGGCAGTAAAACGTAAGTCCGATTTCTTCAACGAAAGTTAACGGAATCCCGTTTCTTTCCTCATTTTCATCCACGGCAGTAAAACGTAAGTCCGATTTCTCCAACGAAAGCTAACAGAATTCCGTTTCTTTCCTCATTTCCACCCCCATCATCTTCCGAACTACGTATGGGCTTGATTCCCTATTCGGGGTAAGTAGGTAGCCTACCAGTAGGTCCAGCCACTCGACCAATACGGTCATCCTTCACCTCCGGCAGCAAACGTAAGACCGATCCCTTCAAGTGAAGTCCACCAAAGGACCATCTATCCCCTCAGAGTCCATCCCCAATGAAAGGATGCAAACCATCGAAGGAAATCATTTCAAATCAAGGTACGAGGCACCTAAAATGCCATCATCAAGGTACGAGGCACCTAAAACGCCATCATCAAGGTTCGAGGCACCTAAAACGCCATTATCAAGGTCCGAGGCACCTAAAACGCCATCATCAAGATTCGAGGCACCTAAAACGCCATCATCAAGGCTTGAGGCACCTAAACGCTATCACTTCGATCATTACCAGGTTGACATCCTAAAACAGTCACTCCAGGGTCAACATCGAAAGACCCAAACTACGACTGGCTTGATTCCTCTTAAGGATACGTAGGTAGCCTACCATTAGGTTCAGCCACCAGACCAAAATGGTCATTCCTTTCCCCAGCGGTACGGATCTACAACTCTAGCCACCAGACCAAAATGGTCATTTTCTATCCCCAGCAGAGTTTCTTCCAAGCAACCGACTGTAGAACTCGCTCATCAGGTTGACATCCTAAAAACAGTCACTCTAGGGTCGACGTCTGAAGATAGTCGAAAGACCCGAACTACGACTGGCTTGATTCCTCTTAAGGATACGTAGGTAGCCTACCATTAGGTTCAGCCATCAGACCAAAATGGTCACCCTCTTTCCCCCATCAGATTGGGACCTCACTTTTATCGACGACCCCACTTCCTTCGAAAGTACCGTCGCCGAGGGGCTACTGTAAGTGCCCCAATCTGAACCGCCAATGTTCCTTCAGCTCAATTTAACGACTTCCATGTCGAACAAACAGCTAAGGGCATTTTGGTCTTTTCCTAAGGCAATTTAAACAAAAAGGGCCTTAAAGGAATATCAAAAATAGGTCAAAAACCGGATTGGAAGAGTCATTTCCAAGAAATTGACTTACTTTTCATTAAATGCAAGCAGCCAAAACTGCTTTTTGCAGAGTCAGGCACGCCTACACTCTTGTCCGCGCGGACAGGAATGAGACTCAGTCTCATCCGCGCGGATATCTTTGCAACCTAAAATTTGCCTATAAATTAAATCATTCTCTCTCAGTTTAACAGGACAAGAGTTCAAACCCTCACTGCTATATTCGTAAAATACCCCAAAAAATAGCCTATACACCAAGCAAAAACACAAAATCCCAACACAAATCTTGATCAAATTCAAGCCCCAAACACAAATCCAAGGAAGATAGGGTACAACCATTGGTAAACCCTCCTTCTCCTTACCTTAATCTCCATCATCCATGCATACATCTCACATTTTAAAGATGTAACTTGCTTATTGTTCATCTCTTGTCCTAGATCCAAGAGGATCTCCATGGAGTTCATCTTCATGGATGATTCTCCACAAGGATCTACATTCTCTTAGTTTGTTGTCCTCCTCTCTTTACATTAACTAATTGTTACTTGATCTCTTGACCTAAAGTGTGGTCACCTTGGAGTTCATCTTCATGGATGATCACATTAAATGGTCCATATTCTTACTTTCACTTTCTTTTTGTGTTAATGGTACTTGTTTGACCTAAAATGTAGTCATCTTGGAATAAATTTCCATGGATGACCATTTCAAAAGGTCTAAATTGTTTTTTATTTCCTTGTAAACATTTTTCCAAGCCTAAGATCTTCACCTTAGAACCATTTCCAAGGGTGAATATCATTAAGGTTCTTAGGTTACAGAAAGGGTGAAGTTGATACATTGAGTTCAAAGATCTCAAGGATGGTCATCTTAATGACCACCTTAGAAATCCACTCTAAGGTTGATACATCCTTAACCTAAAGTCAATTTTCATACATAAATCTTTATTTCATGTTAAATCTCCCCATCCCAAGCAAATGAAATGCTTTCAAGTCCTAATGTACCCTAAGGATGGCTTGATATAGTAGATCATCACTAATCATGTTTAGTGATCACTAATCATAGCCTAAGGAAAGTGGGGACAAGCATGGATGCAAATCCCAAAAATGTTTTTATTTAACACTTTCAGTTGCAAAAACTCCAGTTCTGATTCTGTAACTCCAGTTTGCATTCTGGAATCTACAGAATCAGACTGGAAAGCTGCAAAAAAGAATATTTGCTGTCCCATCCGCGCGGACAGGAATGACTCTCGCTCTGATCCGCGCAGACAGAAATGTAAGGGACGGACATTTTGTTTTTTCAGTCATTTTTCACTCACAGAAGCACACTGTTTTGATAAATTTCAGTCCAGTTCAGTTAAAACTTTTATTTCCAGAAAACTCCTTTTGCAAAACATACACACACACACACACAAATAGTTTTAAATTAGGAAGACTCATTTTACGAGGCATTCCGGGTGAACACTAATGTTCTTCCCGGAGTGTAACGTGACCTCCGGACTCAAATCTCTCAATTTTGGGCATTTTTCAAAGTTTTGGCCCTTAAAACTAAAAACGGTGTGGCGACTCCGTTTTGATTTTTCAAAAAAACGTAAAAAAAATCGGGCATCATCACATCAAGTTATATAAATATATAACTTGAGTGTGCCGCTTATTCGAGATCTTCTATTTAAAATGAAATATGATTACAAGACCGAATATTACCTAACTATATAACAATGAAGTAATAGAATCTAATAATGTCAAATACGAAATTCTAAATTCTATACTAGCCACGACACAATCAAGTCCAATGACAATGAAGGTGTAAAAGAATTTGTGCGAGGAAGAATCTAATAGAGCCGAAGAGTATTTGATCTTGTTTTGTGCAAGTTGTGTTTGATTTCTCGACATATTGATATTTTCTACACTTGCCTATTTATAGCCTCGAAATACTTGTAGGCTACTCCTTGTAACATTTTGAAACATATTTGGCTAAGTGGGAGGAGTGGTTGAGCATGTGGCTGAAGAATAGGTCAATCTCTTGAATATATCAACCGTATTTCTTTGAGCCCAATATCAGATCTTCAATTTTCAATTTGGCTCAAGAAGGAATGAAGATATGAACCGTGCGGTCGACCACACGGCTGACTCAGCTCAAGGCAAACCTCATGATCTTTTGTGCTTGTACTATTTTATGATCATCAACTTCAGCTCTGAACAATTCTTCCCACGTGATTCTTCCATTTACACAAGTTATGTATATCTCCATTTATGCGTAACTTTTCTTAACTCATTTTTTCATTCTTGTAGCTTATCTCCATATTGTTATAACCTTTATTTTAGACTAACAACAAACATATATTTTGCATGTATAGATATAGATTAATACAATTAATATAACATATGAAAGAAATGTCCAACTATCATGTTAGACATTGTCTGACAACAATGTAAAAGTGCTGTCAGTACTTGTGATAACATATTCGTCCGGTAACACTTATAGGGTGTTAGCAGTATTTGTAGTAGCACCACTATACTGCACTTATTTATATATATATATATATATATATATATATATATATATATATATATATATATATATATATATATATATATATATATACACACACACACATGGAGTATACAACAATTTTATTTTTGGCTTCATTTTTAATAGGGTTAATTACAAATTAGGGCCTGAAGTTTCACATGAGGTCTCCAAGAGGGGCCTGACTTTTTTTTTTAGCGATTTAGGGCCTGACTTCACATTTTATTATCAAATCAGGGCTTTTTGACGAATTTCATCCAAATAATCCGTTAAGTTAAAGAAAAGTTAACGAAGGGACTAGTTTGTAATGATTATTAGTTTTAAGGGGTCAAATGCAAAGTTTAAATATAAAGTGTTCAAAATTTATTTCTTTTTCCAAAATAATTAATATTATCTTAATTCTAAAATAATTAATATCCGGAATAAATATATGTTTTTTAATTTTTATATTAAAAAAATAAAATATTTTTTTTACTTTTTATTTCGGATATTAAACTTTATTTTTTTTTGAACACTTTATATTTAAACTTTGCATTTGGATGAAATTCGTCAAAAAGCCCTGATTTGATCAAAAAATGTGAAGTCAGGCCCTAAATCGCTAAACAAAAAAGTCAGGCCCCTCTTGGGGACCTCATGTGAGACTCCAGGCCCTAATTTGCAATTAACCCTTTTTAATATTCACATGTTTGATTTCCTTTGACATACTTCATACACGGAGTATACAACAATTTATTTTTGGCATCATTTTGAATATTCACAAGTTTGATTTCCTTTTACATACTTCCTTTGTCCCTATATAAATGCCCAAATTGAAGAATTTTTTTATCATAAAATGAATGTCTTTTTTTTACAAAACTTTATCCCTAAACGATTTTTACCAAAGAAATTTCGCAATTCATTTTATTATTCTATAATAAATGTTTAGAAAATGGATTACAAAATATTTATTCATCTCATCTTTTCTATCTTAATGTATAAAAACTACACATTTTCTAAAGATCTCTTAAAATAAAATTTATATATTCATTTAATGACTGTTGTGGGTAAGATTTCAGACGACAACGTCCTGAAGATAGTCAGCACGCCGACACCTTGGCTCCTGCAGTTAAGGTAAAATAAATTGATGTGTTATTATTAATATTTATTATCTATTATACAAGGTAAATAACAGGAACATGGAAACATGCCCTACGTGGATTCTCCTCAAACAAGATAAAAGACGAAGTCAAAGATTGGAGATAAAAACAACCCGAGATTCTAGGAAAGTTGGTTATTATCTTTTGTTATCTTTTTTGTTATTTAAAGATGGCTATGAGAAGAAACAAACACACACACTGCATGCACCACTTCTTGTACTTCGCCATAGCTCATCGCTTGTAATTCCTTGAATATCAATATTACCGTTTGAGAAGGTAGGTGCTCACAATCAACTCCCGAGGTTTTATGCCGGGGAGATCATCTCAAGGTCTTTTCCTCGTTACATTGCTGTGTTGATCCTACTTCATTTTACACCGGTTATATTCCATTGTACCTTCCTCAAACTTGTTTTGACCTACATTACATTTGATTGCTTTTTTCACCAAAACAATTTGGCGCCCACTGAGGGGCCTTTGGTTTTTTAATCGGTTTAATTCTTGTCATGTCTACTCAACCTATGACCTCTGTCGCCGGAAAAACTATTGTTACTACCAGCAGCATGAACGTCTCTACTAAGGGTCTCAATATCGGCAAGTCAACAACTAGAAGCTATGAGTCATTGCCGCCACCGCCGCCTGTGATATCTTGGAAGAAGCAGTCATCTCTAACACCTGATTCCGAGATCAAGAACATGCTCATTCAGATGAAGAATCATCTGGATCGACAGGAGAATAGTACCTCCTTGATAATTGATACCTTGGTGAAGATGTAGAGAGAGCAAGAGTTACTTACCAAGAGAGTGGATGTTGTCTCCCCTATCCACCCTAGAGTCCTTGATTTTAATATTAGGGGCAGCTCCCAGACCTTCAATGAATTCATTCCAATGGCTTCAATAAGTCATGGAAGGGCGCCGTCGTCACCGATCACGGTGACTTCTCCGCTGATGACGACTTCTATGACGATATCGACGCCATTTGCATCAAACATCTTCGAGATGTCTTCTCAAGGAAACACCTCTGTCCCACCTCTTGCGCATAATATCTTTGGGACATCTTCAGAGGGGCCAACCTTCACCAATAGTACCATCATGATGTCCTCCACATATAACACTAATCCCTTTGCTAATCTTAATGCAAATTATGTGTTAGATCATATTGGTCATACTACTAACCCTTTTGTAGGTACTTATATAGCTAGTCAGCTTCAGGAGCTGAGGGATATGGTCATGAACGTGCCAGGCGTCACTTTGCCCATCCATCAAGTCTCGCCAACATGTTACAATCAATCTCGCTTTGTACCGGCTATTGCACATGTCGACATCCCCAAAGGATTTAGCGTACCAGCCATTAAGCTGTATGATGGAAGCACAGATCGTGAGGAGCATGTCGCCCATTATCAAGAGAAGATTGAGATTGTCCGCATACCACTCCAGTTCCGAGAAGCATGCTTGTGTAGAGGGTTCAGATCGACATTGGTAGGACCGGCTTTGAAGTGGCTGATTCGTCAACTACCTGGTTCTATTGGGTCGTTCGCTCAGCTTGTCAACATGCTCAACAATCAATTCTCTTGCAGCCGATAGTTTGAGAAACTCACCAGTAACCTCTATCGTATCACTCAGCAGCCTACCGAAACATTGAAATATTATGTTAACAGGTTCAACAAAAAAGTCCTAGAAATCCCCAACCTGGACATGGTGACGGCTGCTGAAGCCTTCAAAATGGGTTTGAAGAAAGATTCCTCATATTATGAGGAGTTGGTGATAAACCCGTGCAAAAGGATGGATGACATACGGAATAGAGAATTAAGATTCATCAGGCTAGAAGAAGATAAAATGCAACAGACCAAGCTTTCTGACAAGGCATCTACATATGACAATCGTGATTGGAAGATGGAGACATCTCACCAGAGGCAGAACAGATTCAAACCTTATTATAGAAACGACCACAGCAGAATCAATTCTATGGAAGATGAAGATGAGGATGATATTGAATCGCCAAAGATCTCTGACTATAGTTTCTCTGTTGATGTTTCTGGTATTCTTGTCCAATGAACAACCTTGGAGATAAGGCAAGATGGCCTAGAAAGAATGACAAGCCATCAGGATGGAAAGATAAATATAAGTGGTGTGCCTACCACGAAGATTTTGGACATCTCACCGAAGATTGCATCACCTTAAGGAAGGAGATTAGCTATCTGCTATCAAAGGGACATCTCAAGGAACTTCTCAGCCACCGAAAGAACAAGATAGAGAACAAGGAACCCGTTCTAGCAAGACCACCATCTCCTCCGCCAGTGACTAAGGTAGTTAATGTTATTAGTGGTGGATCTGACATTTGTGGTACTTATTATTATGCAGCTAAGAGATTTTCCAAGCAAGCAAAGGATGAAAAACCCAAGAGACTTGCAAAGATGTCGCAGCTCACAGCCTAAGACGTCATCTCCTTTGAAGAAGGTGACAGGGATAATGTTATGAATCCACATCATGATGCATTAGTGATTGCACTCCAGATTACCAACTGCAGAGTAAGGCGTATCCTAGTAGATGGGGGAAGTTCAGTCAACCTTATTATGCTGGTGCCTTGAAGGAAATGAAGATTCCAGAAGAAAGTAGTGTTAAAAGAACTTCGGTTCTTGTGGGTTTCAGTGGGGAGACCAAAGATACAGTGGGAGAAATCACGCTTCCAGTATATGTTGAAGGCTTCAACTCCATGGAAAGATTTTGTGTGATAGATAGTGCAACATGTTATAATGTAATCTTGGGCAGGCAGACCCTGGATCCATGGAATAAAATCAGTACCATCAACTTATCATCAATGTGTGAAGATGCTGACACCCTGGGGAGTTGTCTAAATCTACAGCGATCATCAATCAGCTAAGAAATGCTACATGACATCTATGAAGGCGTCGACATCTCTAAAGCATGCATAGCAATTAAAGAGAAAGGCACATGAGGTCCTGGAAGCAAAGGCATGATGTGAAAGAAGTATCTCTAGATCCCTCTAATCCAGATCTCAAGGTGCTGATCGGTCAAGATGTACCAGCAGAAATCGAAGAAGACCTTGTCAATCTTTTGAAAGGCGGAATTAAAAGCTTTGCATGGGAGCATGAAGATATGACAGGTATAAGTAAGGATGTCATCACCCACAAGCTCAACATTGATCCATCTTTCAAGCCAGTACACCAGAAAAGAAGAAAATTTGCACAAAAGGAATCTGATCATTCAGGAAGAAGTGGATAGGTTGCTAAAAGACAAGATGATCAGGGAAGTTGAATATCCAAGATGGTTGGCGAACGTAGTAGTGGTCCAGAAGAAGAACGGCAAGTGGAGAGTTTTTATTGATTTCACGGACCTAAACAAAGCTTGTCCCAAAGATCCTTTCCCTTTTCCTCACATTGACACCCTAGTTGATGCCACTTCCGGACACGAGATCTTGACATTCATGGACGCATCTTCAGGGTTTTAGCAGATCCAGATGGAGCCATCTAACCAGGAAGACACCGCCTTCATCACCCCTACAGGTATATATTGTTATATTGAAATGCCTTTTGGACTAAGAATTGCAGGTGTTACGTACCAGAGACTAGTCAACATGATGTTCAAAGAGCAGATTGGGGACACCATAAAAGTGTGCATCGACGATATGGTGATAAAATCAAAGAAAGCTGAAGACCATGTTGGACACCTTCAACATGAAATTGAATCCAACAAAGTGCAACTTTGGCATGAAATCTGGCAAGTTCTTAGGGTACATGGTGACACAAAGAGGGATAGAAGCAAGCCCGGAGTAGATAAGAGCCATCATCAACCTAACGTCACCCAAGTCTGTTAAAGATGTTCAAAGATTGACAAGCAAAGTGGCAGCCCTGAACAGGTTCATTTCAAAATCCTCAGACAGATATAAGTCGTTCTATGACTTACTGAAGAAAAATAGCAGATTTGAGTGGACAGAACAACACGAGCAAGCCTTACAAGACTTGAAGCGGTACCTATCAACACCTCCTCTACTAACAAAGACACAAGAAGGTGAACCTATATACTCACTTAGCCATGTTAGAAGCTGCGGTTAGTGTCGTCCTAGTTCGAGAACAAGTTGGCGTCCAGCAACCAATTTACTATGTAAGTAAAACACTTCTTGACGCAGAGACCAGGTATTCACACCTTGAGAAATTAATTCTATCTTTAATTACTGCTTCAATTAAATTAAGGCATTAGTTTGAAACTTATATTATCTATATTCGTACTAACTATCCACTCAAGAATGTTATGAGAAAGCCAGAAATATCAGGAAGAATGGCTAAGTGGTCCGTTCAGCTTAGCACTTATGATATCAGGTATGAACCGAGGACAACAATAAAATCACAAGAAGTTACGGATTTTGTGGTAGACTTCAGTCGAAGTATGCAACCAGAAGTAGAATTGGAGGTCCAACAACTTCAAGATGACGACACCTTGCCCAAGTGGACGCTATTTACATATGGTGCATCCAACATGAGAGGGACATGTCTAGGAATTGTCCTGAAGTCACCACAAGGGGACATCATACCCCAGGCTATCAGTTGTGATTTTAAAGCTACAAACAATGAAGCAGAATACGAGGCCTTGATCGTGGGCCTAACCGTGGCTCTAGATCTTAACATCAAAGTGATTCAGGTATATAGTGATTCACTATTGTTAGTTAATTATTTCAATGGTTCCTATGCAGCAAAAAATGCCAAGATGACAGCGTATCTAGGCATCGTGAAAATTTTGGCAAGCAAATTTAAAGAATTATCCTTAAAATAGATACCTCGAGAGGAAAACTCTCAAGCAGATGCCTTAGCTAATCTTGGGTCAGAATTCAAGAGCTTATCTCAAACCAACATACCAATCATTCATGTCAACATCCTGGCTGTGGAATGATTAGAACTCTTCAGCATAGACGACAATAACTCAGAAAGTCAAACAGAGACGTCTTGGACTTTTCCAATAATTAAATATCTTCAAGATGGTACCATCCCCGATGAAGAGAAAAATGCTAAAGCATTCAGGGTAAGAATTTCAAGATATTTGTTAATAGATAATGTGTTGTTTAAGAAATCTTTTGCAGGACCATACCTAAGATGTTTAGAAGCTGACAAAGCTAAGAAAGTTCTTAAGGAGTTGCATGAAGGATTATGTGGTAATCATTCTAGAGGTAGAAGCTTGTACACGAAAGTACTAAGAATGGGTTACTACTGGCCAACAATGCGTCAAGTTGATGTCGAATATGCCAAGAAATGTGATTCCTGCCAGAGGCATGGCGACATCTTACATCAGCCCACAGAGTTACTTTATCCTATCCTCTCCCCTTGGACGTTCATGACGTGGTGAATGGATATCATAGGAAAACTGCCTAAAGCACCTGGAGGAAGAGCCTTCTTACTTGCAATGACGGACTACTTCTTGAAGTGGGTCGAAGCCGAAGCCTACTTTCAAGTCCGTGATAAAGAAGTCACCTCCTTCATCAAAAAGAACATTTTTAGCAGATTTGGTATTCCATCCGAGATAATATGTGATAACGGTTCTCAATTTATCAGCAAGAAGACACAAGACTTTCTCTCTAGATGGGGAGTTATGATGGTTACATCATCACCGGTGCATCCTCAAGCTAATGGACAGGCAGAATCAAGTAACAAAATCATCATCAACAACTTGAAGAAGAGGCTAGATCAAAAGAAGGGAAGATGGGCAGAGGAGCTACCACTCGTCCTCTGGACAGACAGAACGACGCCAAAGAATGCAATAGGCCAGACTCTATATTCCTTGGTCTTTGGATCAGAAGTCGTCATCCCTGCAGAAGTCTTCGTCCCTACTGCCAGATATGGGTTGTTAACATCTGATCAAAACAATGTCAACCTGTCTTATGACTTGGATACCATTGAAGAACTAAGGGATCTAGCTAAGGTCAGAATGGCAGCATACCAACAAAGAATTGCTAAATCCTATAACAAGAATGTCAGGTTGAGGAAATTCCAAGTTGGTGATTTAGTGTTACGAAAGGTGTTTCAGAATACAAGGGAACTCAATGCTGGGAAATTAGCCCCTAAGTGGGAAGGACCGTATTTGATAGATGCTGAGGCAAGAATGGGGGCATATTGGTTATCAACCCTAGATGGAACGAGGGTCCCACGAATTTGGAATGCCATCCACCTCAAATCATACTTTATGTAAGTTTTAGGACGTCACTTCAATACAAATAAAATAAAGGTACGGATTTACTTGCTTTATTTCAATAAAAGTTATTTTTAATTTATTGTTTAGACATTTACTGACTTAGGCAGTGGAGGGGTGTTAGCTTAGCTAACACCCAACCCTAACATGTTTCTGTTTTGCAAGAAACACTCAAAGAAATCAAGATGCTTTCTATATTGATTAAAGATTACAAAAATGTTCAAGATGTCGACATCATTCCACATGGATGACATCTAAAGGTAATAAGTCAGGTATGAATCAATCTTCGTCACTAAGTTACATTTATTTATTTTCTTTTTGATAAGTATATTTCCTTAAGTTTATTTATCTTCTTTCGTTAATAAGTGTGACATCATTTCAAGTTGTCAAATACTCTCACCATGTTGTCATTTTGCAAGATATTACCACTTTGAAACATCAAGATCTTATGAGGACAACTGTCTGAGACTAGCCGTCTCACCATAAGTTTAAGGTACTTAATCCCTTCAAAGGTTTTAAAGAAATTACTTTCTTTCGCTTCATATAGGTTTATACCCCTTGCCTGGAGTGCACGTTGTCATCCTTGATTGAGGTGTGGGATGGGCTCATATGTTTATATATACGAATTACCCATTTCCACTCAATCAAAGTGTTTGACCATATGACTTTCACAAATTTGGTTATGACATATGCCTGTCATCTTGAGAAGCAAAAGGTTTTTTGACATTTCACATGTCAATAAAGTTTGGCCAAGGATTTTTACATCCAGAGCAAGATAGATGCATCTTCAAAACATTCCAAATATTTCTAAAACTCCATACCATTTATATTCTAAATTCTTACCATTGTTTCTAGCCAAACCCTTTTTTCCTACTCTAGAAAATTACCACAAAAAAAAACCTAAGTGTTGAACCAACCCAACACTTAAAATAGCATATTTGTTTCAGCCCTTATGGACCATTACAAACCAAACATAAAAACCATAAGATTGTTTATTACATCTTTCTCGGGACGCAGCCTATAAAAACCAAATTTTACCAAATCCTTACAAATTTTAAAAATCCTTCACTGGGGTGGCTTCTGCTGCTGATATTGCTGCTGCTTCCTTGAAACCTTCATCTTTTGAAAGCGACGACACCTCTCCAGCCTCTGCTACTTCCCTAGAGAAATTCTTGAGGAGAGCGCGTTGTTGATCAAGATTCCATTCGACATGTTTTCCACTCTAAAATTCTTCCATCATTTGGATCTTAAGTTCGACCATGCTCTTTGCTGCTGACGTCATGAAAGTAGTCTTCATCTCCTCAATCTCCTGCACTTGGACATCCTGGATGGAGGACATTCCTTTCATCAAGCTTTCTACCTCATTATTCAGAGCTTCAATTTTCTTCTCATAACCTTCCATCTTCTTCTCCAAATCCTCGACCTTCTCCTCATACTGCTTCTTCAAGATCTCCTTCTCTTTTTTATATTGCCTCTTAAGATGTAACATTGTAAGTACCCAAATCTGGCTCATGCCTTCCGGTTAATTTTCCCGGCAATTCCGGTAATTTTTCCGGTAATTCCTCGGACTTTCCTACAGTTCCGGAATAATTTCAGAAATGTTCCAAGCCTTTTAAGGGCTGAAGGGAATGCTTGGAAATTAAGAAACACGTTTTTCTTAATTCCAAAACCCTTCTAGAAGACTGCCACCTTGCATGTTTCTAGAAGGGACTGGAATTGGCTAATTATGTCGTGCGACATAATAGGCCATGAAAAACTTCTAGAAGCTTGCCACCTTGCATGTTTCTAGAAGAATCCAGAAGTGGCTACTTATGTCGTGCGACATAACCAGCCAGGAAAAGTTCTAGAACCATGCCACCTTGCATGTTTCTAGAAGGAAAGCAGTTATGGCTTGTTATGTCGTGCGACATAACTAGCCCATGCAGGCAGCCTATAAATAGAGGCCTTCACCTCTCATTTTAGACACACCTCTTCCACCCCTCAGTCCCCCTCTATAGGGAATACGCCCAGAAGCCTTCTCTTTCCTCACATACCCCCCAAATCACCCCAATCCTCTCAAATCAATTCTACACACATTTCCCACACACACACACACTTCATATATACATCAAGAATCAAGGAATTCTCATGGTCTCAAGGCTGGACACCAACTCCGGAGGAGGACGCTAGAAGGCTCCTATATCTAACTTGATATAGTAGTTGTGGATCTTCAAGGGTAATGAGTTTCTACCCCTTTTCCACTCTCTATTTTCATTCAAATGTGAAATCTCTATGCTAAATGCATTTATAATGTAGTATTCTGATTAAAGTTGCATACTTTATGTTATATTACCCAGATCCACATTTTATTTCATTGCATTTCATATAAAAGCTCCGGTTTAACTTGGTTTTGCATGAACACTCAAGATGAGTGTGGATCCCTCATATCCACACCCTCTTGAAGTGTTCATTATCAATAAACATGCTCTCTGAGATTTGTTTGTGAAGTAACTTGACCATTTTGGTGCCTTGTTACCTCTGCAAATCTCAGCTGTAAAGCCTCTGCAAAATGGCTAGTTATGTCACGCGACATAGGCAGCCTATGTCACGCGACATAAGTAGCCAGTTTTCAGAAGCTTCACAGTTTCAAGCTGTAATCTGATGTTAACCCCCATAATGCTAATACCTGATGTTTAGATAATATCTATATACATAATATGTCATCTTTTCATTAAAATACCATTCTCATACATAAAGGTGCATCCTTTGCACCAAAATCCCATTTTTCATGCATGAAAATCATTCCTTTTCCATTTAAAATCCCTTTTCACATTAAAGATGCACTCTTTGCACAAAAAGCATCCATTTGCAATCAAATGCATCATTTTCAAACCAAAAATGCCATCTTTTCACTAAAGTATCATCTTTACATGCATTCCCCCGTGTCCCCATTAGCAACCTTGGAACGGACCGGTGTAAAAGTTCTCATCTTTGCATCGTTCCTTCCATTAAAGGTTTCATGATTTCTTTAGAAAGGGACAACCTTGAACCCTATATCTCCAATTATCGCTTAAGAAAGAGTATGAAGCATCTATACGAGCTCAACCGTCTTAAAGCGTAGGATTGATGGGCTAAGGACCTTTCTTTTCTAAAGAACCTCATCTTTGACCAAAAAGAGAGACATTCTCTCGATCACGCAAGTCCCGAGGGTCCCGAGGTTAAAATGCGATGATCACAAGTCATAAGATGAGGACGGGATCATAATCCCGAATACATAAAATCCAAGAAATCCCGAGCGACAACCAACAAATGGTTTGTACGTCCGAAAGATGACTTGGGACATTCCCTCCTTATTTTCAAACACATGCACACAAGAAAGCACGCAAGCAAGCACGATTAATGAAATCACGGGAGACTTGCTCCGGCAAGGCACCTTGGGTGAACGCCAAACGTTCTTCCCAAGGGGTAACTTAACCTCCGAACCCATAAAACCTTTTTTTCAAAGTTTTGAGGTAATCAAAATGGCGTGGCAACTCCGTTTTTCAAATAACTCGGATGTCTTCAAACTCGCGTGAATCCAACAAACACAGAATTTGGGCACCACATTCACAGTTTGGCGACTCCGCTGGGGATAACCCAAAGGAGAAAAGCTTCTATTTTCAAAACAAAAAAATCGATACTCGGTATATAGGTGGAAACCACTTGCCTTTCCTGTACACTCCCTGACGTGGGAGTTGGGATAACCGGTGGTTTAACAATCCACGTACCAGTATCCCTTTTCGAAAAAAAAAATAATTTTGAAAAAAAAATAAAAGAAAGCTTTTCCCTTTGAGCGGGTTAGACTCCCATCGCCGATTTCATTAATCGTGCTTGCTTTCTTTACCATGCATTGCATCATTTGCATCTTGGAATCTGTGCATACTTTGAACGGGAAATAACCCGAAAAATAGCAAAAGGAGTGGAACCTGGAAAATTGATCCATGCAGTCGTACGGCTCAATCCTCATTGGATTCTGACCGGGCGACCTCAGTGGCAATTCCACCAGGAAAAATCATGGTTAATCTGGCAGTCCTAGCAGCTTGGGGCTACTCAGCTCCATGACTGACTGGGGCTCCCAGAAAATTTATGTGCTTATGTGTTGCATTTTCCTCGTCCCGAAAATCATTCCTTTAAAACACATTATGAAAATCTCTGTTTTAACTCAAAAAGGAACATTTTTAGGAGACCGCACACTACGCGCACCTGATATATCCTGTACACTTTTGCACGCACGTCCTTCAAACCCGAGGGTGGTTCCAGTCGCAGCCACGAACGACCTTACGATGCTCCCGGGCGCGCACGGAATCATCCCAACCTCCCCATGGCAGCCAGTGTCGACCAATGCACAGTCCGTGTCACACGTTTCAAAAAAACCGTGACTTTTGGTTGGTTTTTGGTCTAGTCCGTGTCATATAGCCCAGTTGCATACCCTCGTAAAGGTCAAACCTTAGTTCATAACGGAAGAAGAACTCTGCCAAAATTCCGACAAGGAAAAATTGGCGAGATCTTGACTCCGACATTGACTATTGACCTTGACACACGGAATGCGTAAGAGTCAAGACCGAGTCTTTGCCAAAAATCAAAAGATCTTTCGCTCAAGCGAAGCTCTGCCAAAATTCCGACAAGGAAAAATTGGCAAGATCTTGACCGGCATTGACTTCGATTCTAACTCACGCCCGGCGTATGCAACGAAGTTCAATGTGACACTGTGTCATCCGGCTTTTGCCGCCCGACCCATGCCTATTATATTCTCGGACATTACCGAAAGTCAAAACGTCATTCGCTCAAGCGAAATTCTGCCAAAATCCAATCAAGGCAGAAAGACGAGACTTTCCTGGTATTGCCTTGACTATAATCCGCATCGCTCGTGCGTTAAAAGGTCCTATGACCCGCTAGACCCGTTAGGAGCGTTCTTTACTCTCGGTCGGTGGGATCCGCGTGCCCTATAGGACCCTCGCCCGGGGCTGTCCACCCTGGGAGGTCGAAATACAGGTGGAATACGAGGGGCTTATAGACGTAGTGACGGAACCCACTGATCCAGGATTTAGAGTAGCTGCGAAAAAGAAGGGCAACCCCCCTTTTCCAACCAAATAGAAATAAATAAAAGACATGATTTTAAGTAAACTTGAACAATTAATGTAATCATAATTACATTTTCTTATCTCTGATAACCCTTAATCGAGACCTCCTCGGTCCGATTTCTGATTTTCCTGTCCCGACCTTTCATGGTCAAACCCTTAATCGAGACCTCCTCGGTCCGATTTTCGATTTTCCTATCCCGGCCTTTCATGGTCAAATCCTTAATCGGGACCTCCTCGGTCCGATTTCAGATTTTTCATCTCGACCTTTCATGGTCAAACCCCTAATCGAGACCTCCTCGGTCCGATTTCCGATTTTCTATCTCGACCTTTCATGGTCAAATCCTAATCGAGACCTCCTCGGTTCGATTTCCGATTTTCCATCTCGACCTTTCATGGTCAAACCCCTAATCGAGACCTCCTCGGTCCGATTTCCTATTTTCCTATCCCGACCTTTCATGGTCAAATCCCTAATCAAGACCTTTTCGGTCCGATCTCCGAATTTCAATCTTGACCTTTCAAGGTCTCATCTTTTCCGATCAATTAGGATTAGGAGAAAATGTGTTTCGAGCAAAAGTTAAAGCGATAAGTGCATGTTACTTGAGCCTTTAGCCTAAACACTTACCTCCAAGTCTAAATCTTACCTACCTTACCTATCCCCGAGCCTAAACCTTGCCTGTCCCTTTCCCGCAGCGAGAAAGAAGTGGGCTAGAATACCGGGTCAGCGGCTTTTCAGAAAACCTTAGGTTCAGACAGTTCATCAGCTCAGAGAGTCAGAATGGCAGATTTGACAGAAAACAGTGAGGGTGCAGGGAATCAGATGGTTAGGAAGGAAGAGTTAGTCCTGGCTTTGGAAAGCGCCCATAAGGTTCATCAAGAACAGCAAGCCATGCTCATTGACGCACTCCGTCGTCATGGAGTTCAGGTCACAGTTGAGTCGAACGGTTCTCTGGTGGTAGTCGAAGATGAGACTTTGGAAACAGTGATTTCAGTCCCTTCATCCTATGACCAAGACCCCCCTGCCTATAACCAATACCTTCCTCCATCCACATACGATCCCTTGCCAAGGACCACTCCTCCTCAGTCCTTTCCAACATCCCAGCTCATCCGGGCTCCATCGCCCTCAGCTCCTCAGAACGGATTGGGCTTCACCTCACCTGTTCCTCAGTTTCAGCAATACCTGCCAGTTTACGCTCCGGCTTCGCATAATCAATTTGAGTTATGTGGCTATGTTCTGAAGCCCCTACACCCACCTGAGTGCGATCATGAGTTGCCAAAGGATGATTCAAGTCTCCAGCTGTCACCTACCGGGCTTAATGAATTCAGCCGTCAGTTTGCTACTATGTTTCCCTCCGCCGATAAAAGTCCTGCTGCGATTTCCAATAACTCGAGAGTCCCCGTTGACCCCCATGTGGCAATATTGATGGAACAAGTGAAACAAATGCAAGAGAAGTTTGACTTCATGATGAGTATCAATACTCCCTTGACCCCAGACGTCGAACCAAGCAAGGAAATGACTCCACCAAGCATGACCCAATGCCACCAGCACCAAACAGCAACCGTACCCATGTCAGCACCAGTTCCTCACAAAGGAAAGAGTGTCGTAGCCTCCTTCAGCCAAATCGAACAATGGAACCAACTGGACAATGGAACTCCGAGTCTTGAGAACAACAATGTCTCCCGAAAACTCCGCAATACGGATATGCCTTTAAGCAAGATTCTGGAAGAGGCGATAAAAGAAAAGGCTGATAAAGCCATTTGGAGAATTGGAAGCCCGGGAACCCCGGTATTCGGTTGGATGAGTCCAAGCCTTGTCTTTTCCATCAATACCCTGGGCACAACACTGATGATTGCACCTATTTGAGGCATGAGATCCAGAAGTTGATAGAAAATGGGAAGCTCGAGAACCTCCATGGGCCAAAAACAGAAAGCTATAGTAAGAGGTCGATTCAGGATGTACAAGGTCAGAAACGTCAGTCTGATGATTTCGGGATGCCCATGAGCAAAGTTTTCGATGATTTGATGAAACGAGGCCTTCTCACACCTCTCGAGAATTATAAGCCAAGAAACCCCAGTAGAGTTGACAGGACCAAGTTCTGCGAGTACCACAAGCATTTTGGGCATGTGACAGACAAGTGTGTGGATCTGAAGAAAGAAATTCAGTGGCTGATCTACGAAGGAAAGCTCAAGTTACCTGGCAGTCCAACCCGCGAAGAGTAGCTAGACTAGGGTCTACCTATCCTTAAGTAAAAAAAAAAAAAAATAGTCTCTCAGTCAACCTTCGTAGGTTCTAGTACTTTTCTCTTTCAATCAAGTCCTCTACGGACATTGTATTTAATCTTCAATTTTCTATAAAAGAGTCTTCTTCTTTTCTTGCTAGACTTAAGACATTATTTGCACACCTACATTACATTTAATGAAATGGTTTTATTTTATATGATCACTTGCATTGCTCAACAAGTAATCTCTCGAAATAATTCACGTTCTGATTAATCGGTGTGAGAAAGTCAACCAATGCTCTCCCTATACACCTTCCTTACCCCACAAAAGGCCTCCATCAAGCCATACACTTTCCTTACTTCACAAAAAGGCCTTCATTAAACCATACACTTTCCCAATCATGCCCCCACCTTCATCTTGACCAAGTCAACGACGGCGGCAACATCAAGGGACAACAAAAGGCCACTCAGCTTCGAAAGATTGACCCCGTGTCGACAACGACCTAGGAGCCTGCCTTAGACCTCAAGGATATCAAGAAAGTTCAAGCAGAGGCTTGCCTTGGCCCTCAGGTGCTTCATAAAATAAAAAAATGTAGTGCAAAAAGAGTAATGCCCAGCTAGACCGAAAATCCCTAAAAAGGGCAGTCTAGGCAAAAAACAGGGTTGCACATATATAAAAAAAAGAAAGAAGAAAAAAAAATCTCAGTGCAAAAAGAGTAATGCCCAGCTAGACTGAAAATCCCTAAAAAGCTTGACGGACAGGCAAAATCAAAGCTCAAAGAATGAAAGTTGTCGATAACAATGGGGCGGTCGAAGCAAAGCCAGAAGCATTTCGTAAGCCTTTAGGCACGTGCAAATCCCTTCTCCCCCAATGAAAGATGAAAATCAGAAGCAACCGTCCGAAATGACTTGGTCAAGGAATCATCCCGAGGCCCACGCCTCATCATCTCATCCTAAGCCTTTTTCACTAAAGGAACCACAAATCCCAAAGCCCAAGCAGTCCGGCCAAGGCCGAACTACGGCGACCTGAGCTCCTCACAACGAGGGGAACGTAGGCAACCAGCAATGGTCCGGTCATAAGCACAGTCAAATCCCAGAAAATCCGGTCTCATCGGATAACCTCTCCCATAGACACAGTCAGATTCCAGAAAACCCGGTCTCATCAATGACCTCCCTATACACAAACTTTTCTTTCACACCAGCCAATCTTGATCCGCGGCATTGGTTGATTTTCTCCTCATGACTAATAAGAATGTTTTTTCATATCGAGATTAGTGGTTGAATAACCCGAACATCAATAAAGGGTTTTAAGCAATCTTGTGATCATTGTAAATAAAACAAGTTTTCAGATGTCTTGACAAGTCTTCTGTTTCTACATCTTAGGAAAAATAGTGCTAAAAACTGATTTTCTGTCAGCAGGGGCTTCCATACACTTTTACAAACCCTTCTACGCTTATACTCTCTCAAAAGAGTCAAACCCAAAGCGAGTTTTTGCGCCTACGTTGAATAAGGCCATCGGAATGATACAAGATCGGGATCTATTCCCACCTTTCGAAAAATATGCCCCTGCATGTATAAATTTCTAAGAATATTTTCTTTCACATTTCCTTTAGGTTGACTGATTGACTAAAGAAAAAAAAAATAATAAAAAAAAAGAGATAGAGAGAAGTATAGGTTTTCCCTTTTCTGCTACAATTCGCATTAGGGCTGCCTTGACACTCTTCGAGTTTGGGGCTTTGCCAAGCCTTTTCCTTAGACTGGGGCTTCTTTAGCCATTTTTGGGGTCCGCCTCAGGTTCCTCGCCCATAAGATGGATCCAGTCTTGGTCAGATCAATCTCAGGATCAATTTTACAGTACCAATCATATTGGGATTTTCTCCTTAGACCGGGGCTTCACCAAGACCTCACCTACTCAGCTTGTCCAGCCGGGGCTTTGTCACCAGGGTTTTGCCAATGAAAGGATCTTTCCTTACTTCAACAAGATATGTGGCTTTTGCAGAGAGTATTTCCTTAGACCGGGGCTTCGATAAGTTGCATCCATCCCTAGAAGAGAGGATTGGTCACTTCGACATCTGTTAGCATCAGCTTCAAATGCTAGAGTGTGAGAAAAGAACATTCACCCGAGGTTTAAACCCAGTTTCAGCCCAAGAAGGAATTCTAGTCCACGTTGACAACATCTCAGCAACAACAGCAGTTCAGTCCGCACCCAAGGGATACAACCCCACTTGTTTGAAACCCGTCTTAAACAATTCCCAAATACATTCCATATGTATATCCAGACCCAGTCCCTACCATGTTTCCAAGAGAAAAATCATCCCTAGGCTCAAGTAACGTGCCAATTGCTAATGATAACGTTTTCTCTCAAAAGCGCCTTCGTTACTTCCGTTATAACGAGATAACGCCAGGCGACAGTTTCCTAATTGTCAAAACGTCGAAAATCCTAGACATCGTTCCTAACTGTCTAGGTAAAGCTTGAACTACGATCAAGGCTTGATTCCTCCGGGATACGTAGGTAGCCTTTCATAAAGGTTCAGCCATCCGACCACATTGGTCACCTTTTCCCTTCTCCATTCTCCAATGGTGCGTAAGCTTTTCAATAAAAGTCCAATTTTATGACCATATTGGTCACCCCTTTTGATTTGGAACATTCCTATGAAGGATTGGTTGTTTGACCTCCTAGGTCACCTCGTTTCCATCCTTATAGGAAGGGACCGAATATCTCTTTGCCATTGTCCCAAGGAGGCCAGGTAGGTGATCTCTTTGATCCCCCAATTCTAACCTGTGACTGCAGTTCCATTCCAGTTCCAAAGGCAATGAAAAGCACAGTTTAGGCTTACTATGTCGCGCGACATAACAATCCATGTCGTGCGACATAACAAGCCACATCAGACAGCAGACATCAGTAGCTTCCTGTTTTCCCCAGGGCACTCCCCGACATATCAGAAGCTGCAAATACCAATCCTACACCTCTCAAATGCATAGGGAAGGGTTCATTTACCCCATGTACACCCATTGCATTCATATTCAAGCCAAAAATTCATTCAAGTCACCCAGTTCTAGCCGTTTATCGTACATCATTTCATAAACGTGTGCAAAAGAGGAAAAGGCTAGCAATGTACATTCAAACCAAAATAGACCAAGTCTAAGAAATGTGCATAAGCAAAAATAACATGTGTTTTCCCTAAAAGGGTAAAATAGCCAAAAAGCCATAAATGTCTAAGGGGGAAGGGGGCTACTCTGAATCCTCTCCATCACCCTCTTCATCATCCTCTCCCTCATCTCCATCCTCATCGTCATCCTCAGCCTCCTCTGGCTCATCGTCAGGATCGTCCGAAGGTGCCTCGTATGCTATGGTCCCCGTGCGATAGTAGTCGTCAAGCTCCGTGATGACGACAGAGTCAAGCTCGTAGTCTGTAGCCGTCTCAGCTCCCCCATCCTCATCATCATCATCGTCAATCTCAATGGGTCTGTAAAGAGGCACATTTGCAGTCTTTGTCCGAGGCGTCGGTCCTCTAGTGCTCCCGCTGGTGCCCACGTCATCAGAGCGGCTCTTCTTCCTTCTCGGTTGACCAGGTGGAGAGATATCAATCGAACCCTGTGACCGGCATTGATTCTTCCAGAAACTCATGCCTTTCTGGAGCTTGCCAATCATGCCCACAGCGCCGGTATATGCCCTGGTCAAGTGCCTGTAAGCCTGAGCTGACACCTGTTACAAGCAGACATAAGAAGTGTCAAAATACAGTTCTTGATAACAAAAAAAGAGAGATGCAAGCAATCCAAAGAGACGTAAGGAATAATACTTACAGATCTAGAACCTCGCGGGAGCACCAGATGAGGGTGAGTCTGTGACATATCAATGTGAGCTCACCTCATGCGACCGCCACCCTGATAATCAATGAAAGTCGGGGGCAAAGGAGGTCTAGCCACGTAGCCAGTCGAAGGCCCCGCGCTATGGGCGCCATAACCAACCCCGGGTCTGTGGGGACTGAAGATGCCTGGCCACGTACAAAGTATAGTCCCCCTCCCGTGTGTAGAGATGTGCTGCCATGCCTACAATCAGAGCATCTACATTCGCCAACTGGCGAGGCAGCCACATCCTAGCTGGAGGATCATCAGGGATCCGAGCGTGCCTATTCGGCCCATGCTGTCTATACACCCTCTCTCCTAGATACAAGGCGTCTCCGGACAAGCCCACTAGCAGCTTGCGACACTCTGTCAAGTGCGCAGCATGATCCAAATCCAGGTCATCGTAACGGCCAGTCCAGGGGAACAAGCTCAGCCTCTGTGGAATCCCTCTCGTGCATGTCGGCGTATCATGGTACGAGGCCGTGATCTCGCACCTCGAACCCTCCGGTGTCCGGTTCCCTTTCTGGCATTCTTTGTCCACCGACGAAGAGCAGAAAAGTGGTGGCAGGAAACTCATCCCGTATCTCGCCACTCATAATGTACCTAAAGTACTCGAAGGCCCAAGCCTCGAAAAGGAGAAGAAGAAGTCAAAACAGGGAAAACAAGGGATATAATGAAATGCGCAAAAGAAAAGAGATCAAGGTGAGAGAATACCTCGAAAGCCGATGAAAGCAGTGAAGTACTTCGCCTTCCCTACCGACGTCATCTAGGGCCAAGTACATCTCGCCTAAGCCTACCTACCCCAGACGTATTCCCGACGCATCCCGTGCTCTCGGTAGCTCCAACAGTGAAATCAAAGCAGCGGATGCGCTGTTGATCAACAGCATGTCAGAGAAGCCCACCCATAAAAAGGCTCTAGCCAATCTCTCGGCTCTCAACCGGCTCTCAACGGGATCATCTACCACAACAGTAGTCCCCGCTCCGATCCTCAATCGTGCCATGTAGCACCCTTAACTCATATCCATTCCCCTTCTTGATCCGGGGAATGAAACCAAGTAAGCCCATAAAATCATCATCGCAATAGCCGGGGCTCAACTCCCGTACAGCTCCTCTATGTAGAGCGGCTCATCCGTAAAGAGCGCCCTGTGATGACCGCAAAGTCCAGCGGAGTGATCGGCTGCCTCACCCCAAGAGAAGTGAAATGAGTGAGTGGTCTCCCATCGTAACTCTCTCGAATGCCCTCACTAGATCCACACTCCTCGAGTGCCCCGATGGCCTTCGCCATCTCAAAAAATTGCCCTAGCCCAAGAACAGAAATCAGGCCCTTAGGCGAGTCCACCTGCTCCTGGCTACCCGACAAGCTATCCCATAGCCTGCCAATCACCTCAGGGGAGCCACGGGTGCGCAATCCCTGCAAGAAAGCATGGCACAAATATTAATATTTCGTGCTATTTCTTGAAATCGTCTCAAATGAAAAATAGGTCAAAACCTATCATCTAAGAGCATGCATTCTAGTATCACAGTTCCTAGGTCAATCTATGTTCACATGTCAGTTCATGTCAATAGCACAGTCTAAAAAAAAAAATCAGTTCAAATCAATTTCGCCCAAATTGAAAGAAATTTTCAAGAAACCCTAGGTTTCTTACCTCTTCCTTCTTCCTGGCATCCGAAGTATGCTCATCGAGCTGTGGGTAGAAATCTCCTCTTGGTGCTTCCGGAAGAAACGGCCGTTGATTCCTTTGCACCCCCTTTCTTCGAGTAGCTAAGTTGGCATGTTGAGAAGCCCTTTTGGTCGGATAGAGCCTAGGAGGCATTTTCCAAGTTGAATCGAACTAAAGATTTGTTTGATTTCTCTAGATCCCTCTCAAATCGCCCTCTGAGGTTGCTCTCTCTCTTCTCGCCGTCGCCTCCCTCTCAATTTCAAGTCTAAATTAATTTCAAAATGGCGACTGTGCGATTTTTAATAAATCTGTCCACAGGGCCTGTTATGTCGTGCGACATACTAAGCCCCTGTGGCTGATTTTTACAATTTTGCCCCTGAAGGCTCCATTTTACAATTTTGTCCCCCGTATGCCTCTTTTACCCTTTATGCCCCTGGCATTTCTAATTACTTTCAATCCAATTTTCCCTCCAGTGCCCCCGTGGCCTATTTTACAAATTTACCTCTGTGACTCAGTTTATTTGCCCTTGGCATTTTCAATTTTATTTTTCAAATAATTAGGGTACATCCCAGTTTTCTTTACAAAAATTATCCGGATATGTCCCACTTTTCTTTACAAAAAACTTTTGATTCCTTCCTACTTCTCTGCAAAATCCAACCTTTTTCGCGATCCTCCGTTATCGCTAAATGGGATAACGTTTCCTCCGGGAAATTCTCCGTTATCGCCAAATGGGATAACGTTTCCTCCGGGAAATTCTCCGTTATCGCCAAATGGGATAACGTTTCCTCCGGGAAATCCTCCGTTATCGCTAAATGGGATAACGTTTCCTCCGGGAAATTCTCCGTTATCGCCAAATGGGATAACGTTTCCTCCGGGAAATCCTCCGTTATCGCTAAATGGGATAACGTTTCCTCCGGGAAATTCTCCGTTATCGCCAAATGGGATAACGTTTCCTCCGGGAAATTCTCCGTTGTCGCCAAATGGGATAACGTTTCCTCCGGGAAATTCTCCGTTGTCGCCAAATGGGATAACGTTTCCTCCGGGAAATTCTCCGTTGTCGCCAAATGGGATAACGTTTCCTCCGGGAAATTCTCCGTTGTCGCCAAATGGGATAACGTTTCCTCCGGGAAATTCTCCGTTATCGCCAAATGGGATAACGTTTCCTCCGGGAAATCCTCCGTTATCGCCAAATGGGGTAACGTTTCCTCCGGGAAATTCTCCGTTATCGCCAAATGGGATAACGTTTCCTCCGGGAAATTCTCCGTTATCGCCAATTGGGATAACGTTTCCTCCGGGAAATCCCCCGTTATTGCCAAATGGGATAATGTTTCTTGTTAAAAAATTTCAGTTATGGCCGGAAGGCAATAACATTTCGCTTTATTTCGATCTCCGTTATTTCCGAATGACGGAATAACATTTCGACCTTTTTTTCGCTTTATTTCGATCTCCGTTATTTCCGAATGACGGAATAACATTTCGACCTTTTTTCGCTTTATTTCGATCTCCGTTATTTCCGAATGACGGAATAACATTTCGACCTTTTTTCGCTTTATTTCGATCTCCGTTATTTCCGAATGACGGAATAACATTTCGAATTTTTCGCTTTATTTCGATCTCCGTTATTTCCGAATGACGGAATAACATTTCGACCTTTTTTCGCTTTATTTCGATCTCCGTTATTTCCGAATGACGGAATAACATTTCGACCTTTTTTCGCTTTATTTCGATCTCCGTTATTTCCGAATGACGGAATAACATTTCGACCTTTTTTCGCTTTATTTCGATCTCCGTTATTCCAAGATGACGGAATAACATTTCGACTCAATAAAAGCTTGAACTACGACCTGGCTTGATTCCTCCGGGATACGTAGGTAGCCTTTCATGAAAGGTCCAGCCACTCGACCAACTTGGTCACCCAATCCGTCTCGGCATTTGCCAGATTGGATCCTTTTCTATCGACAACCCCACTCGCCCTGCAAGTGACGTTGCCGAGGGGCTTCTGAAAGTACCCAAATCTGGCTCATGCCTTCCGGTTAATTTTCCCGACAATTCCGGTAATTTTTCCGGTAATTCCTCGGACTTTCCTACAGTTCCGGAATAATTTCAGAAATGTTCCAAGCCTTTTAAGGGCTGAAGGGAATGCTTGGAAATTAAGAAACACGTTTTTCTTAATTCCAAAACCCTTCTAGAAGACTGCCACCTTGCATGTTTCTAGAAGGGACTGGAATTGGCTACTTATGTCGTGCGACATAATAGGCCATGAAAAACTTCTAGAAGCTTGCCACCTTGCATGTTTCTAGAAGAATCTGTAAGTGGCTACTTATGTCGTGCGACATAACCAGCCAGGAAAAGTTCTAGAACCATGCCACCTTGCATGTTTCTAGAAGGAAAGCAGTTATGGCTTGTTATGTCGTGCGACATAACAAGCCCATGCAGGCAGCCTATAAATAGAGGCCTTCACCTCTCATTTTAGACACACCTCTTCCACCCCTCAGTCCCCCTCTATAGGGAATACGCCCAGAAGCCTTCTCTTTCCTCACATACCCCCCAAATCACCCCAATCCTCTCAAATCAATTCTACACACATTTCCCACACACACACACTTCATATATACATCAAGAATCAAGGAATTCTCACGGTCTCAAGGCTGGACACCAACTCCGGAGGAGAACGCTAGAAGGCTCCTATATCTAACTTGATATAGTAGTTGTGGATCTTCAAGGGTAACGAGTTTCTACCCCTTTTCCACTCTCTATTTTCATTCAAATGTGAAATCTCTATGCTAAATGCATTTATAATGTAGTATTCTGATTAAAGTTGCATACTTTATGTTATATTACCCAGATCCACATTTTATTTCATTGCATTTCATATAAAAGCTCCGGTTTAACTTGGTTTTGCATGAACACTCAAGATGAGTGTGGATCCCTCATATCCACACCCTCTTGAAGTGTTCATTATCAAAAAACATGCTCTCTGAGATTTGTTTGTGAAGTAACTTGACCATTTTGGTGCCTTGTTACCTCTGCAAATCTCAGTTGTTTAGTTTTCTGCAAAATGGCTTGTTATGTCACGCGACATAGGCAGCCTATGTCGCGCGACATAAGTAGCCAGTTTGCAAACTCCTTATATTTTCAGCTGCAATCTGATGTTTTCCTTTTCTAATGCATCAATCTGCATTTAAACTAAAACATTTGCATACAGAGCAGCATCATTTGCATTAAAAGGATATCTTTTTCACCAAAATGACATCTTTGCTTTAATGGTGCATCCTTTGCACTCAAAAACCCCCTTTTCACATTAAAGATGCATCTTTTGCATTTAAAAACTCATTTTCATACTCAAAATGCATACTTTGCATTAAAAAAATCATTCTTTGCCATTTTCATGCATCATTTGTGCATTAAATGCTATTTTCCAACATAAAAATACATTCTTTACATAAAAATCTTTTCTTTGCACAAAAGGCATCCCTTGCAACCAAAAGGCATTCTTTACACTCTAAAATGTCATCTTTTCACTAAAAGTATCATTTTTTATCATGCATTCCCCCATGTCCCCATTTGTAACCTTAGGAACGGACCGGTGTAAAGTTCTTATCTTTACATTGTTCCTTCCATTAAAGGTTTCATGATTTCTTTAGAAAGGGACAACCTTGAACCCTATATCTCCAATTATCGCTTAAGAAAGAGTATGAAGCATCTATACGAGCTCAACCGTCTTAAAGCGTAGGATTGATGGGCTAAGGACCTTCCTTTTCTAAAGAACCTCATCTTTGACCAAAAAGAGAGACATTCTCTCGATCACGCAAGTCCCGAGGGTTCCGAGGTTAAAATGCGATGATCACAAGTCATAAGATGAGGACGGGATCATAATCCCAAATACATAAATTCCAAGAAATCCCGAGCGACAACCAACAAATGGTTTGTGCGTCCGGAAGACGACTTGGGACATTCCCTCCTTATTTTCAAACACATGCACACAAGAAAGCACGCAAGCAAGCACGATTACTGAAATCTTGGGAGACTTGCTCCGGCAAGGCACTTTGGGTGAACGCCAAACGTTCTTCCCAAGGGGTAACTTAACCTCCGAACCCAAGTAAAAACCTTTTTTTCAAAGTTTTGAGGTAATCAAAATGGCGTGGCGACTCCGTTTTTCAAATAACTCGGATGTCTTCAAACTCGCGTGAATCCAACACAAAATTTGGGCACCACATTCACAAACATCTCCAACAAAATCTTCCTATTCTTTTCCTCTAAAGCAATAGTCCAAGCCCCTACCGCTCCAAAGGCCTATAAAAACAAGATCTGTTTTTAAATCAATACCTATTGAAAAGTACTATTCTAGAAAACCATTTTTCATACTTACCTCAGATGCCATCATGAGGAATCCTTCTTGATATCCTCAAAATCCTTTTCCTCAACATCCACCACTTCCGTGGATTTCCTCTTCTTCATCCTTGCACCCACAGACGGTGCTATCTCCATTTCCTTCTTTGGTAACATAGGTACCTTACCAGGATGGCCAACGAAACTGCAAATCCTTGAGAGAAAAGCCTACAGTTGATTTGGACACTAGAATCAAAGCATTTTAGTACAGAGCAACCAAGATAAAGAAATCATAAGGGAAACAAAGAGGAATCAATAATATCGGTAGACATCTGTACAGAAGACGATGCCTTGATTTCTTCTTGGCCCTACTCAGTAAGTGTTCCGATTTCCAAAAGGCCTGAATGACCTCTCCTCCTCTGTAAGATCCAACAAACTCTTCACCTTTGCTTCTGTATCGGCTGAAATTAGAAGCAATTCCGTCCACTTGATAGCTGTAAAGACAAAAAAGGAAAATTACAAATTCAGTCATGTTGGAAGAAATATCAAACTTAGGATTTGAGAAGATACCTTCCCTATTCCACTATGTTGCCAAACTTTCACCACCAGCCAAAGAACATTTTTTCACAAAAAAAAAATACTTTGCCTTCCAACCTCTGTCATTCACGGAAACTTTAAAAAACAAAGGCTTTTTTCCAGACTTCATCTTCAACAAATAACGCTTTGAACCAAAAGTTTGGAGATCATAAACCAAGGCCAACTCTCTAAGACCTATCCCTAGGCCGTGTTCCTGGTTCACTCTTAAGACACACGCAAAATTCACCAAACCATGGGCATTACTTGGGCAAAAGCCAAATTTGTTTTTTGAAAAAATTTAGTCACCATTGAGGGAAAAGGGTAAGAAAAACCAAGGGCAAAAGGATAGTCATAGAAACAGACCCAATTTGGAGCAATGAAGTCGGCCTTAACAGAAACATCAAAGGAACAAAAGAAAGTGGTTTCAGGAAAGTATTTACGGATTTTCAAGGACTCGATACGTACATTGTGGAAAATACATACCTCCTCATTCGGGCTGGTAATTAAACCCTCACATTCAAAATCCCTAGAGTCTGCGTCACCTCCAAAACTTAAAGAACTCCTAGAGGCAATTCCCCCTTTTGATTTTGATGACTTTGTCTTACCCATTGAAGAAAAATTAACAAAAAGAGAAGGACATAAATTACAGAGAGAAAGCGAAGGAATTACCTCAATCGTTTTTTGCCATTGAAACAAAAAAGTAAACTAAGAAGACAGGAGGAGAAATTGAGAAGAAGGAATGGTTGTGGTTAATAAACCCTAGATGTGATTAAAGTCCCCAATAACCTCAAAGAAACCGCTACATTCATTGCCTAGGACTCTACCACGTCTTGTCAAGTAAATAAACCGTTAGAATTCGAAGCGTGTAGAAACTTATCCCTTTATCTTCAATAAAAGGATAAGTTTAGGAACAATTGTAGTGGGTAAGTTTTCAGACGACGACGTCCTGAAGATAGTCAGCACGCCGACACCTTGGCTCCTGCAATTAAAGTAAAATAAATTATTGTGTTGTTATTAATATTTATTATCTATTATACAAGGTAAATAACAGGAACATGGAAATGTGCCCTACGTGGATTCTCCTCAAACAAGATAAGAAGACTAAGTCAAATATTGGAGATAAAAACAACTCGAGATTCTAGGAAAGGTTGTTATTATCTTTTGTTATCTTTTTTGTTATTTAAAGATGGCTAGAGACGGAACACACACACTGCATGCACAACTTCTTGTACTCCGCCATAGCTCTTCGCTTGTAATTCCTTGAATATCAATATTATCGTTCGAGAAGGTAGGTGCTCAGAATCACCTCCCAAGGTTTTATGCTGACGAGATCATCTCAAGGGCTTTTTCCGTTACATTGCTGTGTTAATCCTACTTCATTTTACACCGGTTATATTCCATTGTAACTTCCTCAAACTTGTTTCGCCCTACATTACATTTGATTGTTTTTTTCACCAAAACAGTGACGAAAGATTCATTTCGAAATCAAATGAAAATTTATTCAATAACACATCTTTGATACATACGTCGATTATCTTTAAGGATAAAAAGTTACACAATCATGTTTGGATTTGGACCCGGTGTATTTACATGTAAGTTTTATCATACATGAATCAAGCATCCATTCTTTGTAGTCCTTTGAACTTTCAAGTTAATTTGTAGTGAATGTTTTTACGAGAATTTCCCCCCCTTTAATTAACAACAAGAACTCTTCTATCTTTTAAATAATTAGAATTCCTTATTCAAGATGTCAAACTTGTATACTACTTCCGTACTACATACCATTTTTCTTAGTATTTTATCCCAAAAATTAAGAAAAAATGTAAGCGATGTAAGTGTTCTAAGTGAAAAGTGAGGTAGGAGAGAGAATTAGTGGGATGAATAGTAAGTTGATTTGTGTTTTTAGTATAAAAGTAATGTAAGCGAGAAAATGAATGAGAGAAATAGTAAAAATTCTATGCAATTTTAGAAAAGAGAAATGGTATGTGGAATGACCAAAACGGGCAAAGAGAAATGGTGTGCGAGATGGAGGGAGTATATATATATATATATATATATATATATATATATATATATATATATATATATATATATATATATATATATATATATATATATATATATATATATATATATATATATATATATATATATATACGAAGGTGCTTAGATGAGAACCTAAATAAAATATAAACTTAGTAACCAATTATAACTGCTAGATAAAATGCAAATCAAGGGTTCAGATTAAATTTCTATTAAAATGATAAGCAATTAATGAGAGCATGCATTCGATTCAATAGCTTATTAGCTACGGATACAAGTGTAACATTCAAAATACAATTTGATTTAGTATCTAATTAGCTACTATATCCAAATATATTTTGAAATACACTTGATTCAGTAGCCAATTAGCTATTTAATACAAGTGCAATGTTCAAAATACACTTCGATTCAATAGTTAATTAGCTTTTATATCCATATATATTTTTAAAATATACTTTAATTCAGTAGCTAATTTTCTATTGAATTCAAGTGAATGTTCAAAATACACTTCGAATCATTAGCTAATCAGCTACTGAATCCAAATATATTTTGAAAAGACATTTGGATTCAGGAGTTAATTAGCTGTTGAATCAAACTGCAATGTTCAAAATACATTTCGATTCAGTAATTAATTAGCTACTGAATCCAAATGTATTTGGACATTTCACTTGGATTCAGTAGCTAATTAGCTACCGAATGCAATGCGCTCACTTACGACGTAAATCACAAAAATATCATCGCGCATTCACAGAAATGAACAAAAAATTACAAATATACCACTGCACATTTTTATGTGACATCTTATTTTAACCGTTAATTTATTTTATTCTAAGGGTGGTTATTGATTCCTAGGGAAACACCTGTCTCATTAGGTTTAGCAAAATCATCAGCAACATTTTTAGCAAAATGTGTCTAAATGAGAGAATGTTCATCAAAATTAATATGGACAGATTCTACTATCTTTAAACCATTTATATTGAAAACACGAAAAGCTTTAGAATGTTTGGCATACCCAACAAAAATACCTTCATCCACTTTGGAAGCGAATTTACCTCAATGCTTTCTTCCATTGTATAGAATAAAGCATTTGCATACAAAAATCTTGAAAAAAGCAATGTTGGGGGTTCTTACTCTCCAAAGTTCATATGAAGTTTTTTTGTAGCTCTTGTTGATGAGGGATCAATTTTGAGTGAAGCACGCTGTGTTGGTTGCTTCAGCCCAAAAATATTGTGGTAGCTTGGCTTCAGTGAGCATTGTCTTTCCAGCCTCAATCAACGTTATATTCTTTCTTTACACAACTTTATTTTGTTGTGGAACTCTAGCAATAGAAAAGTTATGGCCAATACCATGGTCATCACAGTATTGAGCTAAACCGTTGTCTTGAATTCTGTTCCATGATCTGATCTAACACTAACGATGTCATCTTCTTTTTGAGTTTGGATCTTTCTAAAGAGTGAGGTCAAGATGTTGTAGCAATCATCTTTAGAGGTCATCATCTCAACCCACACATATATTGAGTAATCATCCACCATAACTAAAGTATATCTACTTCCTTCAATGCTTGCGATGGTGACAGGTCCAAAAATATCGATGTGAATTAGTTGCAAACATCTTGTAGTTGAAGGCACGATCTTGCTAGAGAAAGATGTCTTAGGTTATCTGCCAAGTTGACATGCGGTGCACTTCTTGTCGTGGTGATTAGCTACTTTGGGTATACCATGAACTAGACTTTCCCTTCCAATATTTGATAGATACTTGAAGTTCAGGTGACTAAGTCTTTTGTGCCACAACCAACTATTTTCACTCACACTTTTTGATACAAAACAGAGATTTGTAATTTTGCAAGCAGAATTAAAATCGATAATATAAACATTACTCTTACGAATCCCTTTGAGCAAAGTGAATCTGGATGTGCCATCTTTAATAAAGCAGTTTGTTGAAATGAAGTTGCAATGCAATCCTTTGTCACAATATTGAGATATGAAGAGAAGATTTTGCTTGATTCCTTTGACTAGAGAGACTTATTTTATTATGATATTTCCTTTTCGAATAACTTCATATCCAATTGTCTTTCCTTTGTTGTTATCCCCAAAAGTTACCGATGGACCACTATCTTCACGGATCTTCCAGCAAGGTGATATCTCATGTCATGTGTCTTGAGGAGCAAATATCAAGATACCATTCATTAGAATTTGCCTCGGAAGTTCCAGTCATGAAGCAGAGAACCTGGCAAATAAACATTTAAGAACAAGTTCCCCTTTATTCTTTTGGGTCCTGGGGTTAACAACTTTTGATGACCCACGCCTGTTTGATCGAGGGCGGGTTATGTCTTCGAGCATTAGGTGTTAACCTCAAAAGGCATTCTACAGCCAAGTGACCATAACCATCACACACAGAACAATGATGAAAGCCACTACCAAACTGATTTTTGATAAACTCTTTACTAGTATTAGGTTTCACATCTTTAGCTGGGCCAAAGGTTTTGGCTTTGAATAAAATTGTCTTTTTGTGGTTGAGCACAAATTTCCTAGAAGCACTTTCCTTGCTTGTGGAAGCTTGGTATGTGGTCCGAGGTGTGGTGTGGTCAACCACATGATGATTTACATCATGGCCTTTTTCCTTTCCTTTCATATTGGAATTATTCCCAATTTGATTCTTGGGGTAGATATAATGAAAGTTAAGTTTAGCCTTTAGTTCCTATATTTTACCCTTTGAATTAGATTGCTTCACCTTAGGATTTTCATAATTTTGATCAGAAATTTTTTCACTATTTTCACAGTAAGAGGCACACTTAAAATTGTCACTAGTTTGGAATCCCAAACCTTCTTTATCTCCACTAGACTTTTGGGATTCTAGTATTTGATCCATAGTGACATGAGATTTGGTTCACTCATCAATCACCTTTTGGAGATCGGTGTTTTGAGCTACCAAGTCATTGTTTCTAATTTTGAGTGCAGCAATTTTAGTTTCAATAGTGATATTTAATTCAACAAGAGAAGTTATTATTTTGACTTTTTCTTTCAAAAGTTTGATTTCAGATTTAGTACACTTTTCTCCGTTTTGAGCTGAGAAATCTCATCAGTTGAGAGTGATAGGGATTTCTTAACATTTTCAAACATTTTGATTATCACTTCAGCCTTTTTGAACATCTCTTCTTGTTACATGGGAGAATTCTCATTGACTATTTTTGAAACACTTGAGATAGACTCAACTTTTGAATGTGTTTCATTTTTGGGTGGAAAGATGGGGCGAGAAAATGAGCAATTACCAATTTTGTATCTTAGAGTGAGTTCAAAGTTGCTATAGTTCACACCACTAGCCACAATCTTGGTTTTCTTAGAAACCACCTCATTCTTCTTTTTGGGCGACTTAACAGAAACTTCATCTTCTGAATCACTAGAAGCATCCTTAGCAACAAGGCAGAGATTTACCTCTTCGGTATTCTCATTGCTTTTTTTATCAGAATCAGTTTTGATATAAGTAATAAGTTCTTTTGAGTTCTCTTCTTTTTCAAGAACCATCCTCTTTCGTCGAGAAAATTTCGAATGAGAAGTTTTCTTTTTCAAATATTCATATTTGGGTTGAGGAAACTCTGAATCAAAATGACCGGGCTTTCTACAATTGTATCAAAGAAGGTCACTCTTTTTATTGGGTCACTTGCCCTAGAATATGTTGTTGGAGGTTTACCTTTTGAAAACGATTTTGAGTTTTTACGGAATTTTTGAAAACGTTGTACAAACATGACAAAATCCTCGTCATGCATATCGGTGAGAGAAGAAGTTGAAATATTAGAAGATGAGGTAGGCTTTGAGGGTTTCTCATACAAGTTACTGAGAGTTCAAGTATTCAAATGTTTTGAGTATTCGAGTGAAGTTGTTTTGTACATCCATTTGGATCCCAGAGCAGCAAGGAAAGTCATGTTAATTTATTTATCAGTTAACACTTTACCAAGATATAAGCAAGCATTTACTACTTCAATATAGCGATCGTAGGTTGGACGTAGAGTTTCATTCGGTCGTCTTGTAAAGCTTCTATATCTTTTTTCAACTTCAAACTTCTTGTTCTCCTTGCACAGATCATCACCTTCGAGATAGCTTTCAATAGCATCTCACATCTGTTTTGCGGTCGTACATTTGATGACCTTCTGATAGGTGGATACTGTTAAGGTTCCGGAAATGATGTGTCTGGCTTTGCTATCCAATGCAACATATCTTCTTTCTTCGTCATTCCATTCTGACTTGAGCTTTTTAACTTCAGGAATTTCAGTATTGGTAGTTGCATCTGGATTGGCCTTCATTGGTACGAAAGGTCCATTGGTTACACAATTAACCAGTATCTCATCTCTAGACTCCAAATGAATTAGCATGCGAGCTTTCCAGAAATCGAAGTGATCTTCATCCAACATAGGAATGTGTGAATAGTTAATCGTTGACATAGCTTTTGAAGTTGCCATGATGAATCGGCATCCAAGCTGTTAAGCTTGAAAAACAAAGAATAGTTTTATAAAGATGTTTGCTCTGATACCACTTGTTGGTCCCAAGGGTTCAACAAGGGTGTGAAAAATAGCTAGAGGGGTGGTGAATAGTTGTATAAAATTTTTCTAATCCTTTTCAAAAATCAACCTCGGCTTACTATGCTGAAATTGTGGTCAAGTAAAAACCAACTGTCAATATTGTAAAATGCACAGCGGAAGTTTCTAAGTATAAAAGTGTGGTAGTGAAAATGAGTGTGGTCGGCCGCAAATAAGAAAGTGTGGTCGACCGCAAGTTTGAAAAATATGCTAAGACAGATTTTTACTATAAACACAATTTACAGTGTGGTTGGATAACAATGAAGATCAAACACAAGAAGCAATAAGAAAACTTACGAACAAATAATGTAAAGTGCAGAAAGTGTTTGACAATGTATTTGGAGAGGTTCAATCATAAATGATCTACGTTCTCTACCAAGATGGTTAGTCTTGGATTTTTTTAAGGGAGATAGTATATTCATATATTTGAGTTGCTGTTACAATGATTACAGAGTTGAGAATCAATATCAAATCTAACTATATTTTCTATGAATCTAATCCTATACTATAACCAGTGTATCCCAAGTAATGCAATCAACAAGATTGATTTCAATGGGTGTGTGTGTGTTCAAGATTCAAGAGTTCTTTATAATAGGATTATTAGAGCTTGATGAATCTTGTTGTGGTTACAAGGCTTGAGAGATTTTTTGGTAAGTAATATTTCTTGAATGCTTGAAAATAAAGTGTTTGAAGATTCAAATAATTCTGGAGAACTGAGCTTCAACACTTCTTTGAGGATTTTAACAACGTCTCTAGCTATTCTTCATGGCTTGATCACAAGGTCTATTTATAGCCTTGGAAATAAAGTAGCCGTTGGATTTCCATGTTGGACAAGCTTCAAGGACAATGTGATGTTGATATCTGATTGGAGCACATTTCCTTTTTGTCTTTAAGTTGCATAGTTAGTAGGAAGGTGGTGTGTCCTTTGTACGAATGACCACAACTGTCACCTTTTTGAAATTCTCTGAGTGAACTCTACAACGGTATAATTCTTTGAGTTAACTCTGAGTTGTGGTCAGAGTCAATTATACCAAGATCTGATCTTCAATCTTCAATTTGGCTAAGGACTTGAGAGGTTGCGGTCAGCCATGGATATGGAGTCGACCGCATGAAGTGATTAAGATTCTCTAAGGCTTGCTTTGAGTTGTGTGGTCAGCCGTGTGGTTGACCGCATGGTACAAATCTTCAGTCCTTCTTGAGCCAAAACACTTAGAAATTTTATCCTTCTAAAGCCTAAGTAACTATTCTATAAAAATGGACTTATCTAAAAAAATTGAAGTATAAAACTTCTTCATACATAAGATCCTATAGTCCATGTAAAATTAAATACCTGATTGTATCTATCAAATCAAGTAATAGAAAGGGTTTATAATAAGCATACCCAACAATGAGTATATAATCCACATAATAAACAAGCTTCTTGCATTACATTGGCAATAGGTGAAGCACCTTTTGCAATAATTATAGAAATTAATTATGATACTTGTTTAGCTAATTCATCATTAGAATTTACACATGCATGCCCCTAGACTTACCCCTATTACTCTTTTATTGAGAATTAGCACCTTATATCTCAAACAAAGCATGAGTCTCCTTGGGGGTTTTGGCTCCTAATGTGCCACCCGCTGCATTATTGACCATGGCTTGATTAACAGGGTTCAAGCCATCATAGAAAGTTTGATTAAGCAGTCTCTCCCGCCTGCGGGAAGCGCAGACAGCTGACTCCTTTTCAATAGAAAAGAATAGCCAAACCAACCCAGCTGGCTGGTCAATCTCAGAAAGAAGATAGGCCGGCAAACCGGAGACGGACGACCACGGTCCCGACCGACGAAGGAGCTGCTCTCGATGTGAGATCAGCAGATCTTTAGAGAAAAGACTGAGGAGGGTGGCTTTGTGGGAATAAAGGCTTTGAAAGCTAAAGAAATATGACCAAAAAAACAACTAAGGTCAAGCTACAACTCGAACCACGACTTTTTCACTCAACTGAACATTCCTAGCGGTCTCAATCTCCAGCCCAAGACCAGTACAACCATGTGTTACCTGAATCGTCCCTGCCTACTCGTCTTTAACCGGCCTATTTGTACCGAGCTAGAGTTTCTTTTTAAACAATAAAGATTTAGTTTAGTTTTAAGCTGATTGCACGCTTTGTGGAATGGCTCACCTACTTCTTGTACAAAACTAATAATCTTTTGCCTCATTGTAGCCAATGTAGGATGCTGGTAATATTTGTGTAAAAATGCATCATGCTATTGATCCCACGTGCTAGTGCTCCTAGGTGTTAACATCATAAACCAAGCCTTTGACGCCCCTTTCAAAGTATAAGGGAAGAATTTTAATCTCATATGCTCATCAGTTTCACCCTCTTTGGATGGAAAGTGAGTCACAATCATCATATAATCTTGAAATAAAGTCAAAGGGTCCTCATAGGATAAGCCCTGATAAGAGGGCAACATATTAAAATATTGACCTTTAACTTCAAAATTTTTAGCCACATCGGGCATCACAATTCAAGATTTTGATACATCTACTTTAGGACGACAGAAGTCCCACGTAGTTTGAGCGGGTGGCACCGCCATCCTTACCACTTGAGGTTCAAGCTTTCCACTCCTATTCAACCTATCAATGTCGTCGTTCAATGGCTACAAGATTGGATTCAAAGAACGGCGATCAAGCATTCACTACTTAAACTAACTTGTTTACTCACATCAAGTCCCCGACAACAGCGCCAAAAACTTGGTGGAGGATTTCTCCCGCTTGTAATAAAATACCTAACAAGTGCACTAGTGATCGCTGTAATATTATGCAAAAGCAAGTGTCAAACCAAAAAGACTTAGTAAGAAACAAGCTTAATTAAAGCAGTGAAAAGTAACAAAATGGGATTTTGGTTTGGTTGTTTATTTCCATTAATTGTAAGAAATTAATAATTAAACTACAAAAATGGTTAAAGCAACGAAGTAATTTAACTAAAACAAGAGATTCACAGATTGAGTTTTACTAATACCTCCACTCTATGCTATTGCTAATAATAAATGGGCCAATCTTATTTAAGGGTTCATTCATTAAAGTAAGGATTGGGATGGTTTGGTGTGCGATTTGCCTAATATTCCCTTTATGCTATACATTCAGTTACGTCAATATATTATGAAAGGAACTCATCAAGCATTCATGAATTAATAAAACTAGATTCTTTTGATTTTCATTAAGTTTCAATTGGATCTAATCATCAAAATAGTGGTCAATGTATAAATCACCCACTCTAACGACCCAATTCTTACCCAGTAGCTAAAGCGCCAATTTATATCTTAACATATAATTGAAACCCTAAAATATATAATGTTAAATCTACACTATAGTATATTAAAGTAGGCGAAAATGATTATGGGCATGACACATCATCCAGTTTTCGGTTTATCTTGATTCTTAGCCTTCCACATCATCATAGCCTATGACCTTTGATTTTTCGCTAATTAGTTGAATATAATAGGTATTAACAATAGGTATGTGAATGGGTATAAACTAATAGGTATAACAATAGGTATGTGAATGGGTATAAACTAATAGGTATAACAATAGGTATGTGAATGGGTATAAACTAATAGATATATACCAAATGGTATGCAAAATGGGTATAAACTAATAGATATATACCAAATGGTATTCAAATGGGTATAAAGTAATAGATATATACCAAATGGTAATATTTAAAAGGAATCAAAGAATACTCTTACATGAATATATATACTAGAATTCTTATCTAGGTACATTTGTCATTTAATGAAGATAATAAATTATGCTATTTAAGAGTCATTTACAAGAGACTCTTCAAATGAAAGGAGTTATTTGCATACATTATACCAAAGGTCACATAATTATTGAAAAATCCAAGTAAGTTATATGTATCGATAAATGAAAGGTTGTCAAAACATTTAAATAGACTTTGAACTTTATTATACATGGAACCTCATGAATATACGAAGGGTTTTTTTTTAACTTCAAAAACTATTATTAAATCTATACTATAGTATATTAAAGTAGGCGAAAGATATTTTGGGAGTGACACGTCATTTAATTTTAGATTTCTCTTCCTTCTTAACCTTCCACATTGTACTTATTATGCATTGTACTTATTATGAGTAAATGTAACATCATCTCATTAATATACTCTTTAGCTATTAAAATATGTAATTACTAGGTTTATATAGTAGTATATAACATGAAGTATTACAAATTATATATTCTCTAATTTATTACCGGAAATGGGAGGAGTGGGGGAATATGAAAAGTCGTGAACATGAAAAGTTTTGTACAATCTTAAATTCATAGGCTCAATAATTTGAAGAGTCACACAACATAAATTTGTGTACATTAAGAGACGTTAGTGACTACAATTGCTAGATTCTCCTCTTTCCAACCCAACCCAACCAATTTTATTTTTTAGCATGAATTTGTTATTTTCTTACATTTAGCTTATTTTGGATTTTTTGTTGTTATTGTTGTTTTTTTTTTTTTCGTAGTAACCCAACCATTTCTATATTCCAGCATGAATTTGATATTTCTTTTAAATTTATCTTATTTTGGATTTTTTTTTATGTAGGTAAGCGCTCATGAAGAAATGAAAAAGAAGTAGAAGATCTATTGCGACCTCCTATAACTAGGAAAGGCTAACTAAATGTGCTTTTTGGTATTGCTGATACGATTAATGTCAATAAACTATCTTAATTTTGCCTTCGTTTTCATTGTTTTCTTTTAAATCATAACAACATGATTTTATTGCTCTCTTGATTTTATTTCGCATGATTAATTTTGACTTTTAATTTTCAAATTATTATTTAAGTCATTTTTTGTATATTGATTTTTACATAATTTTGAATAATTTTTTTTTTGTTATTGATTTATAGATCTGATTGAATATAAAGTAGTCAAAATTTTTGTCATTTTTTATGTTGTATCAAAAGTTACTGAATAATGTAAATTTCAAATTATGTTCAATAATAATGGGAACTTGAGGGAAACTTATCAAGAAAAGATAGTTTGATCAAGTTTAACTTCTACACACACAGGTAATACTTATTCATATCTTTTAAAAATTATTTACGTTAAATAAAATTTTTGAGTCGACGGTTTATGCATAAGTGAATCAACTATTACTGTATTATTTTTTAATATTTTTTTGTTATTCTAAACTTTAAGGCAATAATATTTAAATTTCAATCTTCATATGACTGACTAGAGAAGAAGAGAAAGGAGTAGGTCAATAGAATCTAAATTCAAACATTTTTGTTCGATGTCTGATAGCAAAAATCACGGGAGCAATATAAGGATTTTTTTTCTTATCTATTTTTGTGTTAGTTCAACTTTTATTTTATTTTGCTACATTACTTCCTACAACCGAAATGAATGCTTAATTTCTTATTGAATTAAAAGAGAAAATTGACATTCATTTTGGTTTGAGATGGAGGTAGTTGATTTGAAAATGTATAATATATGAATGGAAAATATTGAAAATGTATATTATATGCATGAAAATTAGATTCGTGGAGGAAAATGTATCTTCAATCAACATATGAATAAAGAAGGATGTATAGATATCCACCATGAAAATAGTAATCTTCTGTACTATCATTTCAATATCGTTTTTTTTTTTTTTTTGCATGTGAAGTCATAATCTATTGAAGGTTTATCTTCATTTTTTTTGTTGGTCCCAAAGGTACAACAAGGGTATAGAAAATAGCTAGAGGGGGGGTGGTGAATAGCTATGAAAACTTTTTCTATCCCTTTTGAAAATATTCAACCAAGGCTTACTAACTTAGCTGTGAGGTCAATTTATGAGTCACAACTAAATAGTAAAATGCACAGCGGAAGTTTAGAATAATAAGAGAAAACACTTGCATGAGACTCCTCTTTGTAGTTGATTTCATTTCATTTTAATGTACTTCACAATTAATTGATATTAATATGAAAATATATATTATAAAAACAATTAATGTGGTAATAACTAAAGAAAATCTCCCAAAAAATGACTAATAATAAATTAAAAAGTATCTCGTGCGTAGCACGGGTTTCATCCTAGTACTTTGTAAACAAGGACGAGATAGAATGGAAGAATTAAATCTATAGCATAATGTTTTGCTACTTGTTACATCAAATCCATGAATTTAGTAATTTAGCTACTCTAAGCCATTAAAACGAAAACATAAAATAAAATAAAGAACATCAAAACTAGGAATTGAATCCTTGAATCCTCCGAAGAAGAGAAGTAAACTAAAACAAAAACTAAAAACTGGTTGGAGTTGTTCTATTTTTTTTTTTTTTTTTTTTTTTTTTGAGGCTTGCCCATCTCGAGTCAAACCCCTTTTTTTGTGTAAGTCAATTTACTAACAAGTCCCTCAATTATCTGAAATTCCCTTAAAATCCCCCCCCAGAGGCGCCTAATATTAATTAGGGAGGGATAATCATCCACTCTAACCACTGGGGGGAGTCGAACCCAGGACCTTTGTGTTGGTGTCCCAGTGCTCTGGCCATCAGGTCAAGTCTATTTATATTAGGGAGAGGAGGTGACAAAGATTAGGAAACAATATCCTATGCAGAATAGGAAACTTAACATTGCTGGACGAAGGGGGTGCATCCGCCCCCTTTAAAGGGTGAGAACGCCCCCATAAGGCACTATGTTTTCAATGTTTATGGCCATTTGGTGCAGCTGCCCTCCTCATGCTGGTGCGGTCATTCCTCGTGCATTGCAGACTTATACATTTTCTATCTAACTCACAGAGTTCATAACTTCTTCATACGAACTCTGATTTGAACATGCCACCTATCGTTGGAAATCTCTTGACAAGTAATACCCAATGGTCTTGATTGCTCACTGGTCACATCTTCTTGTCCTTCTCTTATTATCCTTATTTCCTCATTTGATGCTTCAATCTTGATCATTCCTTTTCTCACTCTTCAAATCCATAATCCATGCAAATTTCCTTATCTTCCCTATACTTATAAACACTACAAAACACCATTATAACACTAATACAGCCCAAGGAAGTGAATCAAATAAGTTCAAAAGTATATCACTTATATGTGTAGAAACACATCCATTAGATAAGAAGGCCATCATGTGCGAGTGGGAGATATTAGAATTAAATGGTCCGCCCTAGATGGCCCCACCCCGAAACAAGTCCAAGCCTTCTTCGTATTTACTGAGTATTAAATATGTCAAAAGGAAAAAAGTAAAAAAAAAACTGACGTTAATTACTCAAGAAGTTACGCGTAAAAGATACAAATCAATTTTTAAGGAAAAAGGGATGCAGAAAAACTCTAAGGATCCAATGCTAAGCACAATGCAACCACAAAAACTCTTCTCTCCCTTCTCATTGTGTGAATTTCGGCCCTCGGGATCGAACCATTTTTTTTATAGGGTCCCCGCTTCACCTCAGTTTGAAGACATCGGTTTTATTGAAAAAACGGAGTCGCCACGCCATTTTGATTTCCTCAAAACTTTGAAAAAAAGGATAAGGGTTCGGAGGTTAAGTTACTCCTTGGGAAGAATGGATCGCGTTCACCCAAAGAGCCTTGCAAAAGCAAGTCTTCCTAGATTCGAAGCTTATGCTTGTTTGTGCGCTCGTGTGTGTGTGTGTGATTTGAAAAGGGGAAGGAATGTGCCAAGTTATCTGCTGGACATATAAACCATATAAGTAGGTTATAGCTCGGGATTCCTTGGATTTGATGTTTTCGGGATTTTGACCCAGTGCTCATTTTGGGCTTGTGATCATCATTACGTGACCATTTTACCCTCCCATTGGATTAAACAACCATAGTAGGCGTAAGAGCCTTGGTATGTCTTAAACCAACATTCTTTGGGGACTTGGTCATATGTCATCAAGAGAGGGACACCTTTGAAAGTCAAAGAATGAGACTCTTTAGAAAAAGAGGGATCTTTGCCCATCAATCCTACATCTTGAGACGATTGAGCTTCGTAGGGACATTTATGCTCGTCTCAAGTGATGATCGGAGATGTCGGGACTAAGATCCGTCCGCTTCTAAAGGGACTACAACTATGGCATTTTAGTGGCGGAAACGATGTAAAGATGAGGTCTTTACACCGATCCACACCACGGGATGCTTCAAGAACCAAGGGGACTAGGGGAAGGGTATAAAGATTGGATCTTTATACTCATCCTATGTCTTTTACGCCTTAAAAGGCTACTAGACAATCCTCGGAGAGGGATCCATTTTAAAGGGACATGGTGTGAATGTGGGCCCTCAGGATCGAACCGTTTTTATAGGGTCGCCGCTTCACCTCAGTTTGAAGACACCGGTTTTATTGAAAAAATGGAGTCGCCACGCCATTTTGATTTCCTCAAAACTTTGAAAAAAAAGGATAAGGGTCCGGAGGTTAAGTTACTCCTTGGGAAGAATGGATCGCGTTCACCCAAAGAGCCTTGCAAAAGCAAGTCTTCCTAGATCCAAAGTTTGTGCTTGTTTGTGCGCTTGTGTGTGTGTGTGTGTGATTTTGAAAAGGGAAGGAATGTGCCAAGTTATCTGTCGGATATATAAACCATATAAGTAGGTTATAGCACGGGATTCCTTGGATTTGATATTTTCGGGATTTTGATCCCGTGCTCATTTTGGACTTGTGATCATCATTACGTGACCTTTTTATCCTCCCATTGGATTAATCAACCATAGTAGGCGTAAGAGCCCTGGTATGTCTTAAACCAACGTTCTTTGGGGACTTGGTCATATGTGATCGAGAGAGAGGGACACCTTTGAAAGTCCAAGAATGAGACTCTTTAGAAAAGGAGGAGTCTTTGTCCATCAATCCTACATCTTGATACGATTGAGCTTCGTAGGGACCTTTATGCTCGTCTCAAATGATGACCGGAGATGTCGGGACTAAGATCCGTCAGCTTCTAAACGGACTACGACTATGGCATTTTAGTGGCGAAAACGATGTAAAGATGAGGTCTTTACACCGATCCACACCACGGGATGCTCCAAGAACCAAGGGGACTAGGGGAAGGGGTATAAAGATTGGATCCTTATACTCATCCTATGTCTTTCACGCCTTAAAAGGCAACTAGACAATCCTCGGAGAGTGATCCAACCAAAAGGGACATGGGGGAATGATATTGAAAAGTAAAGATTGCATTTTTAAGGTAAATAACGTAATGAACATTATTAAGGCTAAAGACATAATGTAAAGGGATGACCTTTATGGATTTCCTATGTCCTTTAAAACCTTATAAGGTGGACAATACTTGGAAGCTAGGTCAAGGGAGGGGAATGACATAATGAGAGTAAATATAGCATTTTTATGTAATAAAATGAAGGGATTTCACATCATCATGTGGTGAATCTTCCCTAGAACAAGCCACATGTGGACCCTTGTTCATCTAAATTACAAAAGCGATAAACTCATACCTCCAAGGCAAAGTCGAAGCACCCCAAGGAGTTGACCGCGCCCTTGCTAAATTTGTCCAAGGCAAAGTAAAGCTCGGCCAGGCCCGCCTCACCCCAGGAAATATCGCACACCCTATCTAATTCCACCAAACTCTAAAGGAGAGGAAAAAGAGCGATGGTAGAGTGGTTCGAGAACAAAGTCTCGGAAAGAGCAAACCATAGAACGAGTGCACCAGTTGCTCCACCAAAACTCTCCCCGAACCTTGCTGGTACTCCCCAATGTTGGCAGTAATCCTTGCCTCCACATCGGAGTACACCATGCCCAAACCCTTAAGGGGCGAAGGCGCAAATCCCAATAGCTCGATCAGACGCTCATCAGACATTCGATCGCTCCATCTCACCGACTCCCCTTGAAGGATAGCCCGGTGATAGCAGTGAAGTAGGTAGGAGTCATCGTCGTCTCCCCCCAACTGAAGTGGAAGGTGTGCGTGGTATCCCACTTATACTCCGACAGTGCCAGAAAAACACCCTTGTTTTTCTGGGTTTCTGCTAACCCAGCCAGATTCTCAACGAAGACGTTCAGCCCCGAGTCAATAACTATCCTCCGAGGACTAGGCCTCCCCTCCCAGGAGATATCGGGCATGCTCCGCCAAACCTCGACCACGGCCTCGAGGGACCCCCGCGATTTCATCCTCTTTGCCTTCCCAGACAAAGGCACCTCCTCCTGCATGTAAATACACCAAAGGTAAGTCAATACGATACTTAACAAATATAAACTCTACACAAAAAAAATGATGACACATGTCATTCACAACACAAAGATCGTCACAAAACACGGCACATTTCACAAAGTCCATCACAAAAACAGGGCACATCACAAAAGTCCGTTACAAAAACACGGCACATCACATTTTCACAAACACAAAGACCGTCACAAAACACGGCACATTTCACAAAGTCCGTCACAAAAACACGGCACATCACAAAAGTCCGTTACAAAAACATGGCACACACATTTTCACAAACACAAAGTCCGTCACAAAACATGGCATTTTTTCGTAAAAGTCCGTTACAAAAACACGGCACATCACAAAAGTCTGTTCCAACACGGCACACACTTTTACAACAAAGTCCATCACAAAACACGGCATATCACAAAATTCTGTTCCAACACGGCACACACTTTTACAACAAAGTCCGTCTCAACACAACAATTTCTCACACAAAGTCCGTCACAAAACAAGGCAATTTTTCAACAAAGTTCGTCTCAACACGGAAATTTCTCACACAAAGTCCGTCCCTACACGGCACATTTTCAACAAAGTCCGTCTCTACACGGCACGTTTATAACAAAAAGTCCGTCTCAACACGGCACAGTTCACAACAAAAACCTATTTTCACATGTACATTCAAAATACCATCAAGGTACAAGTCACCAAAGCGTGCAAAAATTCCATTTCGAGAAGAGGCACTTTATGTTCACAAATAAGAGCTAAACTCCATATTTTTGGACAAAAATCACATATCCACAATCCATACACATTCAATTTCAACAAATCAAAATCAATTTTACAACTTGATCATGGCAACAACAAAAGCCCCAAATTTGCAAGAACCAAAACCCTAGTTCTAGCATACACCATTCAAGTAAAAATCAAAGACAAAATTTGATTTCTTACCTCCACTTTCCCTCTCGAGTTGTGCACCTCCATATCCGGATACAACTTATCTGGATTAATTGTTGAAGGCTTGAAGAGGGAGGAATTTCTTTGTAAATCCAACCTTTTCTCCATGGCCTCTCGGCCCCTTTGGTGACGACCTTGCCTCAATCCTTCCGCCAAGATGATAATCTAGCGATGTGGGGGGATTTTCTTGGGAAGTTTTGGCTCGAAATGGAGATTTCTCCTCTTTTTGTCTTCGTCTCCTCGCCTGAAAACTGGAAAAATGGGGTGGAATGGCAATGTGTTCAAGATGAAGCTGTTTAAAAAACATCAGATTTGCATACATGTCCGTACGGACCTCTTTGCAAATGCAAGATCTGTCCGTGCGGACATCTTTGCAAGCTCATGCAATTCCTTTTTTGCCCTTACAATCTTTGCCCTTGGCTGTCCAAAATCCATTCCCTGCAGAGTTCATACAATTTGGTCCCTAAATAAACATAATCAGATCCCGGCCATCATCGTAAGCCCGGATCTCACCCCAACTAAATGAAAAAATAATTTTGGCCATCAGTGTAAGCCTGAACACCCTTTCCCCAGCGGACAAAAAGCCAAACGACAGCCATTGTGAGCCCGTACGCAGAATCATATCCCCAGCAAGTCAAATCCCGGCCGTCATCGTAAGTCTGACACAAAACAAAACTCAAGGCACAAACGCCTTCGAAAAATAAAACCCAAGGTACAACTCCTTCGAAAAAGCAAACCCAGGGTACAACTCCTTTGAAAAAGCAAACTCAAGGTACAACACCTTCGAAAAAGCAAACCCATGGTACAACTCCTTCAAAAAAGCAAACTCAAGGCATAAACGCCTTCGGAAAAAAACAAGACTTAAGGTACAAACGCCTTCGAAAACACAAACTCTAGGCAACAAATGCCTTCGAAAATCAAACCTCAAGGCAATAAACGCCTTTATCTCAGGGGACAAACACCTTCCAAAATCACAGCCAGAGGCGCCACCACGTCCTCATTATCTCAGCCAGAAGCACCACCATGTCCTCCTTATCCCAGGCTGAGACGCCCTCAAATAGTCTCACTTAGGTCTAGACGCCTTCAAACAGTCTCCCTTCGGTCTAGACGCCTTCAAACAGTCACACTTAGGTATAGACGCCTTCGAACAGTCACACTCAGGTTCAGACACCTTCAAATAGTCTCCCTTAGGTATAGACGCCTTCAAACAGTCTCACTTAGGTCCAGACGCCCTCAAATAGTCTCTCTTAGGTATAGACGCCTTCAAACAGTCACACTTAGGTATAGACGCCTTCAAACAATCACACTCAGGCCGAGACGCCTTCGAACAGTCTCACTCAGGTCGAGATGCCTTCGAACAGTCTCACTTAGGTATAGACGCCTTCAAACAGTCACCCTTAGGTCCAGATGCCTTCAAACAGTCTCCCTTAGGTATAGACGCATTTAAACAGTCTCAACTTAATTATAGATGCCTTCAAACAGTCTCTCTTAGGTATAGACGCCTTCAAACAGTCACACTTAGGTCCAGACCGCCTTCGAACAGTCTCCCTTAGGTATAGACGTCTTCAAACAGTCACACTCAGGTCCAGACGCCTTCGAACGAACTCCCTTAGGTATAGACGCTTTCAAACAGTCACACTTAGGTATAGACGCCTTCAAACAGTCACACTTAGGTATAGACGCCTTCGAATAGTCACACTTTGGTATAGATGCCTTCAAATAGTCTCACTTAGGTATAGACGCCTTCAAATAGTCACAACTCAGGACGAACGCCTGCAAGTAGTTCCCCACCGGTCGAGGCCCCTATAAATTGCCCTTACACACGAACTACGATCAGGCTTGATTCCCACTCGGGATACGTAGGACTCCTACCAAAGGGTCCAGCCATCTGACCAACACGGTCATCTTCTCTCTCCCGACAAGCGATCTAGATCGGGATTCTTATTTTTATCGACGACCCCACTTCCTTCGTAAGTGACGTCGTCGAGGGGCTCCTGTAAGTACCCCAATCCGGACCGCTCTCCATCCGAGCATATGGGAAACACCGAGGATTCAAGCATTCATGATCCCGAAGACCCATAAACATCCAAACTGACCAACAAAAACAAGGGAGGACCTTTCAGGCATAAAAGGGCATCCAAGGACATTGCAGGAAATGACAAAATTTCAAAAAATATGTCAGCTTGCAACCATGTCCGTACAGACACATGTGTAAAAGCATGATGTGTTCGTACGAACATCCTTGTCAACATGCCAGAATCTCCCAAAATTTCCCCTAAATCCCCAATATTCCCCTAAATCCAGGAAAACCAAAAAAACTTCTGATTAAAGACATGTCCGTACGGACATCTTTGCAATTTTTTTGGTCCTATAAACACCAGCCTCCCTAGCTCATTTAAACACACCTCTCAGCCTTCTCAGGCCTTCCCCCTTCATTCTAAGGTGTTTCCAAGCCATTCCGGCTCCTTCTGGTCCATCCCAAGGCCTCTCGAGGCGCTCCGAGCCCTCCCGTGGCGATCTTGGTCCATCCCGGTCCGTCCTGATCGACCTCGCGATGTCCCACAAACCCTATTCATCCCCATCCAAACTCCAAATACCCAAACGGCTAAAACCGGTCCAAACCCGCGAGTCCAAATGAGTGTGAACGAGTGCTAATTAGAGGAGGTTATGTCCGAGTGAGTGCAGAATTTCTCTCCTCTTTAGATCCCCCGAGTGTGAGACTGAGAGTTAATTAGGGGAGATTTTGCCATTAGTGAGGGCAAAACCTCTCTCCTCTTTAAACACCCTCAACCAAACACATTCCTCCTATAAACCCTAGGAAGATAGTGTTAGTGTGTGTGCCCTAGGCTTATAGTTTCTATAAACCTTGTTGTATCGTCTTTATCATTAATAAAAGAGAAATTTTATTTTGATAAATATATGTTTTACATGTTTATTATATTAATCTGTGTCCCTAGTTATTTAGTGTAAGTTGGTAATGGATGATCATAGAGATGATCATATGCATAGAGATGCACATTACAAACTTGTAAATAACTAGTATAATTGTCAATGGATAATCATATGATGATTATAAGCATAGAGATGCACATTGAAATTATGGGTACTTGTTAGAGAACAAGTGACTGGACTTGACCCGTATGAGATTTATGTCATGGTCAAATGTCATAATTAAATCTCATATGGTCACTTCATTTAGTCCCTAGACCTGAGATTATCATGACCTTACATATGATGAAAGTTATGTTTGATTTTAGTCAAACGGTATCTTAACACGATATCTATAAAGGCTATCTTTGGCATGATCGGATTCATGATGGGAAGGATGATAAGTCAAGATGGAATTTGTCCCTCGGAAGAGAGATGTTTTGCTTGGGCCCCTCGATGAGTGATAATGATGAAAGAGTGTGGCCACACCCCAATGCGATTGGATTATCATTATACTCAAGATCGAGAAAGCATTGAACAGATACAAGTTGACGTGGACCATGACTTGTGTTCAATATAACATCGTGAGACAAAGGGAGAAATGGAAGTGTACCATTGGAAACGTGAACTCTTACGTTGTGTTATTTGGGTAGACATAATGGCTTGCTAGAGTCCGCTTATGCCTTATGAGGGTCAATATTATCGGACTCATTGCCAACATAATACAATCCTATTGGGTCACACACAAGTAGAATGAATTGGTTGAACCAAAGGAAGAATGATTGAGAGTCTCTGTATCTGGCTACTTATGTCACGCGACATATTAAGCCATTGGCTTAATATACCGCGCGACATATCAAGCCCGTACGCGGTTTTGACAGCCGGTTCTCCTAATGTGATTAGGAAACATATTTACACTAAAGTAGTATAAATATGTGAGGTCTGTAAACCCTAAAGAGCTAGCCGAATTTTCTCAAGAAAAATCACAATCAAAAATCCTCTCAATATTCTTCCATAGGTTTTTGGAATCTAGCAATTCCCAACACGAGAATCGTTCTCGACATTCATATTTGTGTGGATTACCAAAAGAGGGTCTTAATTTGTTCCAACAAATCAAAGGCTTAGAGTTCAAATCTGAAGATCCAAATGAGTTGAAGATTCGAAGATTTGAAGATCAAAAAGTTTGTGATTACGAATCACATAATTATCTGTTCGATAGCTCAAGACCGGAAAGCAATTAAGGTTGGTAAATTCTATCTCATAGGAATTCAATTTAATCGTATCGAACGGATCTTAGGGCTTGGGTTTTGTGTTAATTTGATGCTTAATTCCGCTGCGCATGGAACCATAAAACCCAACAGTGGTATCAGAGCCCCGTTCGTATGGTTAGATTCGAATTGGCATGCTAGAAAGTTGTTATAAAATTGTTTATAAATGTTCTAGGCTTGCTTTGTATGAGTTAGATTTAATTGTTTATGAGAAACAATTTGCTAATCTGCGAAAATCGTTTTCTGATTATGTTGAATTAAATCCGTAAAAGCTGTTTACTTGATTTGATTGCTCTATGATTGGAATTGATTGAAATTGAAAATCGCAAGGCGGCAACTCATGTCGTGCGACATAGTTGGCCATGAGGAGAAAATTCTGGGTAATTCGGCTAGTTATGTCACGCGACATACTTAGCCACATCGGCTAGTTATGTCACGCGACATAATAAGCCAAATACAGGCGCGAATCGGTTTGTTTAATTTTTACGCTAACGCACAGTGATTGTGTTTACTGATCTGAGATGTTTTATGTCTTAATCTGGATGCTATAAATTTACGGAAATTGAGTTTATAGGGCTATGCTAGATTAATTCATTGTTTATGCTTGCTTAATTAATTAAAAGGTGTTTATTTAATTGTTGCGTTGCATAATTATTGAGTGTTCTTATGCTTGCTTAATTAATTAAAAGGTGTTTATTTAATTGTTGCGTTGCATATTATTGAGTGTTCTTATGCTTGCTTAATTGTTTAAAAAGTGATTTTATTAATTATTGCGTTGCATGAAGAAGCTCGTTATAATTCTAGAATGTTTTTGAACATTGAATTATAGTTCACTAATTGTTTATGAGAAACAAGTTAGTGTCGATTGTTTATGAAACAAGTCGGTTTACAAGTAAGATTATGCCGCAATCAGTGATATTGTAGTTGTACATGTCTAGGAGAGTTACGTCTAAGGATTGGGTACTTAAGTAGTCCTTGTGGCTCACCGGTTTCCGGGAACTTACTGGTGTACTTTACTGGGTTATCTTTGTTGACATGCTTATGATCTATTTTAAAGAACCTTCATTTAATGTTTAAGTTTTATGCCACCCCGAAAGTAAAACACTTGAGAAGTATTGGGATAGGTTGATGTAGTTTCGACTCGGTTGGGTGCATCATTCTATTCTAAGTATGGAGCAAGATGAGATAATGGTTGATGTAGTTTTCGACTCAGTTGGGTGCATCGTTCCATGTATCTCATACGTTTGAAATTGGTTAGACTTAATTGGTGCTTTCAAAAGAGTTTTGACCCAAGGCATAAGATGAGATTAAAACATGTTTTGACATATGATGTCTAAAATCTCATAAAGGATCTAAGAGTCACATATGATGTGATTGATAAATGTTATCTACCTAAATAACTTAATTTTGGGCATTGACTCAGTTAAACCAAAATTGAAGTGAAATATGGATCTTAGCCCATTATAATTATATGATACATGCTTGTATTTGAAGGTGTATAATTTAATGGGAGTATTTGTAAAATACATTATTTGCTCTTAAATGATAAAGGTGTTGATATTGATATGTGTTCATATAATTTGTATATTTTGTTGTAGAAGTAGCATTATATAATAATAATTGCGATTCGTCCTTATGAAGAACAAAGTTCGAAAGGAATGATACAAATAATTTTGATTGGATCAAAAGCCTAAAGAATGGTTCTTAGGTAAATTTGTACGTTCTTGACGAATCCATTCCTACTGAACCCATTGTAAATGTTGCAAAGGACAAATAAGGAAGCAACATTAGAAACATATTGATGATTCTGACAATATTGCTTGCCTTGTAATTGCCACCATGTTTAAAGGCTCTTATGAAGAACCTTGAACATATGGGAGTCACTTTTGTTCTAGAATAACGCAAAAAGGAAACGTTCCAAGTGCGAGCTAGGCAAAAGATGTATGTTGTGGTGAAGGCCCTTAATGCATGAGATGCAACAAGGAGCAATCCGCAAATTGTGTTAATGGTTGACACAATAAAAGGGTTCATAAAGGAAGGAAAAGAAGGTAAAGCAAAAGTTGCTAAACCTAGGACAAATGTTGTCATAGCCGAAGAGGCTAAACCCAAAGTGTCTCAAAAGGATGCAGTTTGCTACCATTGCAATAAGATTGGTCATTGGAAGCAAAGTTGCAAGGCTCATTAGGAAGGCCTAAAAACTAAAAAAAAGGGCAATATGATTGCTACTACTTCAAGTATCTATATGATAGATATTTTCCTTTCAACTTCTTGTTGTTGGGTATATGATACCGGATTGGATCCCACATTTGTTTAAATGTGCAAGGAATAAAGAATAGAAAGTTACTCAAATAAGGTAAATTAAACCTAAGCATGGGAATGGAGCAAGAGTTGCTACATTAGCCATCAAGGACTTGAAGTCACCTTACCTTGTGAAGTAGTACTTGTTTTGAATAAGTGTGACTACGTTCCGAATTTGAGTAGGAGTATTATTTCCGTTTCTTAAATGGATGATGAAGGATATAATTTTCTTATTTTCAATAAGAAGTTTTATATTTATTTAATAATATGCCTTATTGTAATGCATATGTCATTAAATGGTCTTCATATCGTTGAAGATGAGAAACAAAATAATGTTGAAGATATCTATAATATAAATGGAAATCTAAACCGAACAATATGAACAACGCGTTCATATGGCATTGCCGGATTGGTCAGATAAATAAGAAACATATATCTAAACTCCATTAACATGGACTTTTAGACTCATATGACCATGAGTCATTTGAGGAATGTTGATCTTGTTTATTGGAATTATTGACCAAACCACCCTACACTAATAGTAGTGGGAGGGCTAGTGCTTTATTGGTCATTATACATGAGATGTATGTGGACCATAAGCAGCATTGCTAGGGGAGGATTTTGGTGTTTCATCACATTCACCAATGACTTATTAGATGTGACGATGTCTATCTAATGAAGTCCAAAGGTGAATCGTTTGAGATGTTTCGAACATTTCAAGGTGAAATACAAAAACAACTTGGTAAAACTATTAAATACTTCGATTGGATCGAGGTGGTGAATATTTGAACCAAGAGTTTGACAATCATCAAGAATTGACTCCACAAGGAACACGAATTTATGAATGGTGTGTGCGAAAGGAGGAATTAAACCTTGTTAGACATGGTTCATTCGATGATGTGTCAAGTTGACTTTCCTAATTCCTTTTGAGGATATGCATTAGAAATAATGCGGTTACACTGAATCGAGTCCCTACTAAATCGGTTCCTAAGGCCCCACATGAGATGTGGCATGGAAGAAAACTTAGTTTGTCTTTCATGAAGATTTGGGGTTGCGAATCTTATGTAAAGAGACTTGTCTCTTATAAGTTAGCACCAAATCTGACAAGGTTATTTTCGGATATTGATTTTACAATCACAAAGAGAACAAAATGTTTGTTGCTCTACACGATTTGTTTCTTGAGAAAGAGTTTCTCAATAAAGAATCTAGTGGGAGTAAAATTAATCTTGAAAGAAGTTCAAGAACCCGAAAATAATATGGAACCAAGAGTAGAGACAGAACCAAGTTCACAAAGGAGTTGTGAAACCGGTTCAAGATGCACAAGTCCATCGTAGATTGGATAGGTTACGATCCGAACTCAAGGAATAATGATTTCTCGTTGCGGAAAGTGATAAAGTGGAAGTCATTAAGAATGACGATCCTACTTGCTATCAAGAAGCGATGTCCCCTCCTAATTTGGATAGATGGTTATGAACCATGGAATCCGAATTGCAATCCATGTTTGACAATCAAATTTGGAACTTGATTGGGCTACCTAAAGGTGTAAAAACTAAAGGGTGCAAGTAGGTCTTCAAGACCGACATGGATGGGAAGGTGTATACTTTCATGACTAAAAATTGTAACAAAGGGATTTGGGCAAATTCATAGTATTGACTATGTTGAAACCTTTTCGCCGATTACAATGTCGAAATGCATTAGAATTTCATTTACCATTATCACATATTGTGACTATGTGATATGACAAATGGATGTCAAACGACTTTCTTTAAATGGAAAGATTATTAAGGATGTGTAGAAATTACCTGACCCGAATAGTTTGTCGATCTAAGAAACTCTAATAAAGTATGCATGTTGCAAAGATCCATGAGATGGGTTGAAGCAAGCTTCAAGGAATTGGAATCTTTGTTTTGATGAATTGGCCAAAGAGTTTGACTTCATCGAAGAACAAAGATGAACCTTGTGTATGCATGAAATTCAGTGGGAGCGTAGTATTATTTCTATTGTTTTATTACAATGATATCTTACTCATTGGAAAAACAAGTTTCGACACTTAAGACTGTTAAGTCTTGGTCAAGGAAAGGTTTCTAAATGAAAGATATGGGTGAAGCCGCTTACATCCTTGGCATCAAGATCTATAGAGATAGATCTAGAAGGATAAATTGGTTTGAGTCAAAGTGTTCTCATTGACAAGATTCTTAGAAGAGTCTAAGAAGAGTAGCTTGTCAATGGGTCATGGTATTTTTCTTAGCAATATTCATTGTCTTATGACAACTGATGAGCAAAAGGGAAATGAATGAAGTTCCATATGCTTCGGCATTTGGATCTGTCATGTATGCCATGATTTGTACTAGACCCGGCGTTTCATATGCTCCATGCATGATGAGTCGATACCAATCTGATCCTAATATAAACCATTGGATGGGAGTCAAGATGATCCTTAAGTACTTAAGAAGAACTAAGGATATGTTCTTGGTATTTGAAAGATTGGAAGTTAATCTTGTTGTAAGGGTTACATAGATGACTAGCTTCCAAACTGACAAAGTTAATTTTAAAATCGCAATTAAGATTTATGTTTATGCTTATTAGAGATGCAGTTTTGATTGGAAGAGTTCCAAGCAGAAATTGTAGCCAATTCTACTACTAAGGCCAAATTTTAGCAACATATGATGTGGCTAAAGGCGATTTGGATCAAAAGTTCATTCGTGTTTTGGAAATGTTCCAAGTATCACTAATCGGTGAAACTCTTGTTATGACTATAGTAGTACCACTTGTGCAAACAATGGAACCAAGGTCACAACAACGATTCAAACACTCACTTAGACGTTCTTTGAGGAATTCATAAAAAATGAGAAGAAGTTAAGATATACAAAGTATCAACCGATGATGACATTAGGGATTCACTTACAAAGACCCTCGCACAGGCAGAAGCATGATGGTCATGTTAGATCCATGAGTATTCGATACATAAATGGAGCCTAGTGCAAGTGGGAGCTGTTAGTGTGTGTGCCCTAGGCTTATAGTTTCTATAAACCTTGTTGTATCGTCTTTATCATTAATAAAAGAGAAATTTTATTTTGATAAATATATGTTTTACATGTTTATTATATTAATCTGTGTCCCTAGTTATTTAGTGTAAGTTAAAAATGGATGATCATAGAGATGATCATATGCATAGAGATACACATTACAAACTTGTAAATAACTAGTATAATTGTCAATGGATAATCATATGATGATTATAAGCATAGAGATGCACATTGAAATTATGGGTACTTGTTAGAGAACAAGTATTTGGACTTGACAATTATGAGATTTATGTCATGGTCAAATGTCATAATTAAATCTCATATGGTCACTTCATTTAGTCCCTAGACTGAGATTATCATGACCTTACATATGATGAAAGTTATGTTTGATTTTAGTCAAACGGTATCTTAACACGATATCTATAAAGGCTATCTTTGGCATGATCGGATTCATGATGGGAAGGATGATAAGTCAAGATGGAATTTGTCCCTCGGAAGAGAGATGTTTTGCTTGGGCCCCTCGATGAGTGATAATGATGAAAGAGTGTGGCCACACCCCAATGCGATTGGATTATCATTATACTCAAGATCGAGAAAGCATTGAGAGCAGATACAAGTTGACGTGGACCATGACTTGTGTTCAATATAACATCGTGAGACAAAGGGAGAAATGGAAGTGTACCATTGGAAACGTGAACTCTTACGTTGTGTTATTTGGGTAGACATAATGGCTTGCTAGAGTCCGCTTATGCCTTATGAGGGTCGATATTATCGGACTCACCCGGCTAACATAATACAATCCTATTGGGTCACACACAAGTAGAATGAATTGGTTGAACCAAAGGAAGAATGATTGAGAGTCTCTGTATCTGGCTACTTATGTCACGCGACATATTAAGCCATTGGCTTAATATACCGCGTGACATATCAAGCCCGTACGCGGTTTTGACAATGAGTTTCTCCTAATGTGATTAGGAAACATATTTACACTAAAGTAGTATAAATATGTGAGGTCTGTAAACCCTAAAGAGCTAGCCGAATTTTCTCAAGAAAAATCACAATCAAAAATCCTCTCAATATTCTTCCATAGGTTTTTGGAATCTAGCAATTTCCAACACGAGAATCGTTCTCGACATTCATATTTGTGTGGATTACCAAAAGAGGGTCTTAATTTGTTCCAACAAATCAAAGGCCTAGAGTTCAAATCTGAAGATCCAAAGGAGTTGAAGATTCGAAGATTTGAAGATCAAAAAGTTTGTGATTACGAATCACATAATTATCCGTTCGATAGCTCAAGATCGGAAAGCAATTAAGGTTGGTAAATTCTATCTCATAGGAATTCAATTTAATCGTATCGAACGGATCTTAGGGCTTGGGTTTTGTGTTAATTTGATGCTTAATTCCGCTGCGCATGGAACCATAAAACCCAACAGATAGAACCTAACCAACATTGGTGAGTTCTTATTCCGCTATTTAAATACTCTTTTAAATTTCAAGTCTTTAAATACATTACTGCTTACAATGTAGTCATTATTTACTATATATGCAGACCCAAACCGTTCAAACGATCCCACAAGACCTTCCATTGCACTATGGAGGTCTAACGATGATAGCGGTTTGTTAATATTACCTGCACCGTCTTTCCATTATTTACTTTCAAATGCATTTTATTTAAAAGCACACACACACACACACACACACACACACACACAACTTTTAAAGAAAAAAGGGTACAGAAAGACTCGTGTATAAGAGGCAACTCGGGTGAGCTCAAAATATCTCTTCCCGAGGCGTAACCTGACCACTGAACTCAAAATCTCATCACACAACAAAAACAGCCTTTTCTCAATGTTTTGGGTATAATCAAAACGGCGTGGCGACTCTACAAAACAGCACCTTCTCAAAAATGCAAAGCGGATCAGTTAATTTCACTACCTCTGCCTAATGACCCCCATGTGGCTTGGTTGGTAGAACATGTAAAAGAGATGCAAGGGAAGATTGTCATTAAGCAAAAGGAAAGAGGTTACCAAGAACCCCCAAACAAGAGGAAAGAGGTTACTAGAGCAGTCCACTACATTCAAAACCGAACCCCAATGAATAACAGTCCCCCTCAAAAGAAGCGCTTCCAGCCTCTTGATAATCTCGAGATGCCCTTAAGCCAAGTCCTCGAGGCAATTAGTAAAGAGGAACATGCTCAAGCCCCTTGAAAATTATCAACCGAGGAAGTCCAACCCTAACCTGGATATGAGCAAATGGTGTGCTTTTCAAAACTACCCCAGCTACACAACTGACCCCTACAATGTACTGAAGCAAGTGGTCCAAGGGTTAATCGAATAAGGAAAATTGGAACACCCCCGCGGCCCCAAGACAGACGGAAATCCGTTCCCCATAAATGATAGGGTAAACATGATGGCATTTAGTGAAACCTCATGTGTGGATGAGTCCTCTGCAATTTCCGGGTCTGTCAACATGCTGTCCCATGACGACTGGAGGCGTGAAAGCAGAATTTGGGGTCCCATAATGAAGAATTCAGGAGGGAAAATATAAGAACGGATGTTCCCCAGCAATATCCTCTCGAAGAAAGCAGGCCTATCACTGATGCTTTGAGATTTGTCAACCCCATGTGGACACACTCGGATCCCAGGAAGACGGCTATGACAGCATAATCAAATTCAACGTCCCGATACTCGATTTGGGGCAAAGATGGCGCAATATTCTTTGGAACCTGGTCAAGGAGGGAAGGATAGCGTGTCCTGACGATGCATATTTCATAAATGTGATCCAAGCAAGGACCTTCGCTGTTGGAATGGATTTTCTAAAAGTGGTCAAAGTCAGCAAGAATAAACTCCAAAAGGACTAATGCCTCGCTATCCTAGAAGAATCCCTTCATGAGCTTTATCACCAAAAATTCTCAGGATCTGGTAATAACATCAACGAAGGGATGCTTCCAAATGAACAGCCATACAACCCTTCTGTTTGGCTTGAGGTCGAAACAAAAATGAACCTGCCTCCCGGGATAGTGTTAATTAAAGAATGGCTGCCAGAACCTTCGCCACATGCAAGGGATGAGCACCTCGAAGCCACAGAGAATGTTGGGAGAGCGCACGGTGAGTACCCATGGGTAAAAATGACCCAGCTCGAGTATGACTTGAAGGGATTCAGACTCAGTCCACCCTCTGAATGTCTGGAAGCGACCTTAGACTAGTTTGATGACCAGTTTGAATGGAGGAACTTTACGGAGCACAATTCAGAATAACCGAGACAAGATGGATGAAGAGAACGATGTCATCCTCTGGTAAGGATCAGCTCGAGATCATGACCATTTTTGTTCCATGATAAGCTGGGATGAACTTTGCAATGTCGGATCTTAATTGATTTTGTTTCTGATAACTTGATAACAGCCACGATTGGGTAAAGCAGAGTGAAGCCTTTTGACCCTCGCACCCTCATGAACCCATCAAAAATGCCGCTGAGAAATTGGGTTACTTTTTTGGGACCCACATCCAGCCGAAAGGAAATGACCGAGAAGCTTGGACTAACCCCTCGTTTCTTAGAGTCTAGCTTTGAAAAACATCCAGAGTTTGTTGTATTTGAGTTTGAGTCTCTCGAGTCATCTGACGCCCTTACGCCTGAAGATTATAAGTTTATAAGTAGACACTTATTCCCCTATGCTTCGAATGAAAAGTTCGACCTTTTTGAGTATCCCCTCATTACCACTTTAACAAATCATAAATTAACTAATAAACTAAGAACAGTTAATAATGATTCACTTGATAAAGATGCAGACACACTAAATGAACAATACATTAAAGAAATCTTTAAGCATGTTGTCGAACAAGAGAAAAATCGGGCCAAAGCTGTCGAGGAAGTTTTAACCAAAGTGAATTTGGGGACTGCTGAAGAGCCTAAAGAGACGCAAATCGTAGATTCCTTTGTCGGCGCCGAGCGAGAAGCAATGACTGTGCTGCTCAAAAAGTTTCTAGCCTGGTCCTATCAGGATATGCCCGGTTTGGATCTCGCCATAGTAGAACATCGGATCCCCTTGAATCCCGAGGCCAAGCCCGTAAAGCAGAAGTTGCGCAGGATCAAGCCCGAATGGTCCTTACAAGTCAAGGAAGAAATCGAAAAGATGCTTCACGTAGGCTTCATAAGGGTGATCGAATACCCAACTTGGCTCTCCAACATAGTCACGGTCACCAAGGCTAATGGGAAGGTGCGCTGTTGCGTAAATTTTTGGGATCTCAACAAAGCGAGTCCAAAGGACAATTTTTCCGTTGCCAAACATAGATATGTTGGTCGATACCACGGCTAATTTTGAAGTTAAGTCTTTCATGGATGGTTTTGCTGGCTACAATCAGATCAAGATGGCCAAAGAAGATCAAGAAAAAACCGCCTTTACCACCCCATGGGGAACTTACTATTACATGGTAATGCCCTTTGGGTTGAAGAACGCTGGGGCTACCTACCAACGGGCAGCGACATCACTTTTTTATGATATGATCCACAAGGAAATCGAGGTGTACATCGATGACATGATCATTCACTCAAAAGGATCAGACGGACAACATCTTAACGACTTGAGAAAATTCTTTGATCACCCTCAAAAGAATCACCAGAAAAATGACAGTACAGGGACGAGATTGGCCGGAAAAGCTACATTTGGCACTTTGGGGCTACCGAATGTCAGTTAGGACTGCCACAGGAGAAACTCCGTTCGCCCTAACCTATGGAATGGAAGCAGTGTTGCCCATAGAATTGGAGGTCCCATCACTTTGAGTGTTGTTGGAAATGAAGCCAACGAGGTAGAATGGCTCCGAAGCCGGCACGACGAATTGGCCCTACTGGACGAACGCCGACTGAAAGCCATGGAACACATTTGAGCCTATCAAAGACGGATGTCTAGAGCTTTCGACAAGAAGGTGAGATCCAGAGATATCAGAGAAGGCGATCTGGTGCTTAAGGAGAAGCCTCCCACCCGAATCAAACCACTTGGAAAATGGGAACCAACATGGATCGACCTGTTCGTGGTTCAGAAAACATTCTCAGAAGGTGCAATGAAATTGACAGATCTGGATGGGAACCCTTTCGTGAACCCAGTCAACGGAAGCAAACTCTGCCAATATTTTGCCTAAAGAATATCGAGTCTTCTTTTTCCCCCCTCTGCACTCTTAAAAAAAAGAGTCATACAGTCAAACCTCGTAGGTTCTAGTACTTTTCTCATTCAATCAAGTCCTCCTCGGACATTGTAGTTAAGTCTTTAATTTTCACACATGAGTTTTCTTTCTTTTCTTGCTAGACTTGAGATATTATTTTGCACCCCACATTATATTTAATGGAATGTTTTGTTTTATATGATCACTTACATTGCTCAACAAGTAATTCCCCAAATGATTAATGTTCTGATTAATTGGTGTGAGAAAGTCAAGTGATAGCTCACTATACACTTTACCATACCCCACACAAAGGCCTCCATCAAGTCATACACTTTCCAAATCACATCCCTACCATCACCTTGACCAAGTCAACGATGGCGACAAAATCATGAAATCACAAAAGGTTACTCAGCATTAAATGATTGACCTCATGTCAACAATAAGCTAGGGGCTTTCCTTCCCCCTCATGTGCATCAAGCAAGTTTAAGCAGGGGCTTAAAAAAAAGAGCCAAAGACCCAGCACCGCTAGTCAGAAGCTCAATGGAGGAATTTAAGGCTCAAAGAAATAGAAGTTGTTGAAACCAATGGAGCGGTTTAGGAAAAGGCAAAAGCGTATCATAAGTCCTTAAGCTACATTCAAATTCTTTTTCTTCCTGTGAGAGCAATGATCAAGAAGCAATGAAATCATTGAAGTAGCCATCAAATACGACTTACCAAGGAATCATCTCAAGGCCCGTGCCTCATCATCCAACCTTTCGTCTGAGCCCTTTCACCAAAGGAACCACAAATATTCATGCCTTTGCCCCAAAGCCAAACACAGTTCGGCCTCGAACTACGGCAACCTGAACTCCTTACCTTAAGGAACGAAGGCGACCAGAAATGGTCCAATCATAAGCACATGCAAATCCGTAAACCCGGTCTCACCAATGACTTCTCCTATAAACAAACCTTCTCTCACACCTGACCCAACTCGATCCTTGATACCGGTTGACTTTCTCCTCATGATTAACCAAGCATATCAAGTTTAATTGTTGAATAGACTAAACGTCAACAAAGGGTTTTAAGCAAACATTTGATCATTGTGAACAAATCAAGTTTTCAGATGTATCGACAAGTCTTCTTTTTCTACAAAATAGGAAAAATAGAGCTAAACACTGATTTTCTGTCAGCAAGGGTTTCCATACACTTTTACAAGCTTTTCAGTGCTCATACTCTCTCAAAAGAGTCAAACCCAAAATCATGTTTTTGTGCCTACATCAAATAAGGCATTCACACAAAAAGGGACCCGTTTCCACCTTTTCAAAGAAAATAAGCCCTTATAAGTGTACATTACAAGTCATTTCTTTCACATTTTTGGTTGACTGATTGATTCAAAAAAAAGAAAAAATGCATACATAGGTGTTGAAAAACATACCTAACTAGATTGAAAACCCTAAAAGGGCAGTCTAGGTAAAATCAGGGTTGCACCATTCTTCCCCTTTTTCTGTCTCCCCTTCTCTCACAAAAAAGATTCAAACTACGGATACCTGAGCCCCTCAGTCTAATTGTAAGAGGGGAACATAGGCAGCCTTCATTGGTTCGGTCTAAAAAAATAAACAAAACTCCAAGAGTTGATGCCATCAAGGCTCAGACAAGACAAAAGCAAAAATTTCTTGTCTCAATAAAATTCTAAAAGTAAACCGCAAAATCATTACAGCTTAAAATACTTCTTGATGAGTTCAAGCACGGTCTACTCTCGACTCACAACATGATAAGACAACATAAAATGCCTAATAACTAATATGTCTGCTAATGACAATGAATGGATACTCAGAGTTTCAGAAGGTCATTCCATGCCACTCGCGCTTGTTCCTTTGCCATTCTTTCCTTTTTCCCCGTCCCCGACGAGTCTTTTTTCATTTCGCATGAACTATCTCTGTCTCCCTCCTTCCAAGATCAGGAGTCCTCCCTGTCATGTCAAGAAATCCAGTCGCTATCAGAGCTTCGTTCATCCGTTCCTCTGCTCGGATCTCCTCCCTACGAGTCTGTAAAAGGGGACATCTCTCCGCCAATCTGTCAACTCTGGTCTCGAGTCAAACAAGGCATCCCCTATGATTTCTTGAGGGTTAACCCAAGCTTCTGCACTCCTAAGGTTGTAACTGGAATGGCAAACCTGCCCTAGAATTGCCTCACGTCTACTCCTTAGGATCATCTGAGCATGTCTAAGATGTTGCTCATACCAGTCCAAGTACTCAGTAGACAAAACAATACTCTCCCTGCGTCTGAGAAGTACCCCAAGAGGAAATGCAAAAAACTTTCATATCTCAAGAAAGAGAAGGAAAGTGGATGGGTCCGCCATACAGAAAGGAGCTACCGTCATAGTAGCAATGTCATTCCAACCCAGCAAAGGCTCCTGTCTCATCCCAAACTGCCTAGAAACAAGGAACGGAATGTAGAAAGAAGACTGAGATAGCCCAGGAACCCTGACAACATAGGAACCATCCTGAAGAGCCCTCCTAGTTTCTATCTTCCAATAAGGAACCCACCAATGAATGTGATGCATGCCGAGCCTGGCCATCCACCTTTCCCATTCAGATTGATCTGTCTTCAAGACCAAAGGTCGCTGAGCAAATGTCCACGGACTAAAAGATGTCGAAAGCACAGGCATAGCATGAAGTCTCTCTCTCTACCATAAAATAAGCAAAGCGGGGCTTCCTCCACGCATGAATATATCCCCCATCGCCAGTCGGTCTATACCGTGGAAAGTATCTCCCAAAACCAAAGGAACAATGTCCTCACCCACTCGGCAAGGGCCTATCACATCTAGCAAAGCACTGTGACATATCCTGAGGGAGCTGACCATGAAAGGGGTGGCTATCCACATAGAGCAAACACGTCCCATAAAATGTCACTCTCATCATCACTCATGAATCTGTCAAAGTTGTTTCAGCCCCCATATACCACAAACTTTTCAAGCTCATGCGACATGCACAAAACATTAAAAAAAACTCCTGAGCTATCACCAATAAAATGCAAATAAAAGAGTTCATTACATGTGAGTACGTTGTGCATATAAATACAAATATTTTGTTGCTCTCCTCACTAACATACACAGAAAAAAAGAGTCCTACTATGAGTCATCGGCAGCACCACTTAGTGAAGACTCCCGCATCTCAGCGCCTCCGCCAGCCACCTCATCATCCTCGGTAATCTCGGCACCTTCCTCGACCGGATACTCCATGAAGTCTGTAGAAGTAAGACCTAAGAAGGAAAAAGAAGACGAGCCCTCTGCCTGTGCACTAGACTGAGGAAAGAACTGCAAAAACGGTCGCGCCCCTCGGCCCTCCTCAAAGAAACTCCCATCATGACTATGCCTACCCTAAGTCAGTATATCAGGCTAGGAAGCAGGATGTGGATCCGTGTCCGCACCCAGGAGAGGAGTATCCACCGACCTCCTCGAAAGCATCGGCTCATGAACCGCTGTATCTCTCGATGACCCGCAAGACATCACCCTCACTAGCCTCTTCACAAAAGACTTCATCCCCAGATACCAACGGGTGGTCAAGTCCACGGTCCGCCCCGAGACCTGCATAAAAGAGAAGCAATGCTCACAAAAGAGATAAAACAGAAACCAGATTAGGATGCCAAAAGAAGGAGTAACAACTCACTGAAGCATCTGTATCAACTCAGTAAGCGGGAGGAACCTGCTTCGGGATGGGCACAAGTACCCGCCTCCTTGAAGAATCTCCGCGAACATAGGAGAAATCCGCCCCCGGCACATGGAAATCTTGAGGGCGAGACAATCCATACCTCCTCTCCTTAGCCAGCACCTGCGGCATCCTCAACTCCCTCCTCACAAAGGCGCCTCCTCCTGCAGGTAAACACAGCAAAGGTATGTCAATAAATTTCAAATGCAAGACATAGCAGTAATAAACACTACATAAAAGAAGAATGTCACATATCATTCACATTTTGTAACAAAGTCCGTCCCAACACGTCACATTTCATTTCAAAAAGTCCATCCCAACACGGCACACCCATGTTCAAAAAGGTCCGTCCCAACATGGTATGTTTCCTTTTTAAAAATTCCCACCCAAAATAATTCTCTACGCACTTTGGCGACTAACAAAGTTCCATACATGATTCACAAAATACACCATCAAATCTCACTTAGGTATAGACGCCTTCAAACAGTCTCACTTTTGTATAGACGCCTTCAAACAGTCTCACTTAGGTATAGACGCCTTTAAACAGTCTCACTTAGGTATAGATGCCTTCAAACAGTCTCACGTAGGAATAGACGCCTTCAAACAGTCTCACTTAGGTATAGAAGCCTTCAAACAGTCTCACTTAGGTATAGAAGCCTTCATACAGTCTCACTTAGGTATAGACGCCTTCAAATAGTCTCACTTAGGTATAGACGCCTTCAAATAGTCTCACTTAGGTATAGACGCCTTCAAACAGTATCACTTAGGTATATATGCCTTCAAACAGTCTCACTTAGGTATATACGCCTTTGAACAGTCTCACTTAGGTATAGATGCCTTCGAACAGTCTCACTTAGGTCTAAACGCCTTCAAACAGTCTCACTTAGGTCTAGACGCCTTCAAACAGTCTCACTTAGGTATAGATGCCTTTGAACAGTCTCACTTAGGTATAGACACCTTCAAATAGTCTCAATTAGGTCGAGAACCCTCCAAATTGTTCTCAACTTATTAACAGACGCCTTCAAATAGTCTCCCTCAGGACGAATACCTTTAAATCATTCCCCACCGATCGAGGCCCCTTCAAATTTCCCTCACACTCGAACTACGATTGGCTTGATTCCCACTCGGGATACATAGGAATCCTATCAAAGGGTCCAGCCGTCCGACCGACATGGTCATTTTTCTCTTCCTCCCGACAAGCGATCCAGATCGGGATTCTTATTTTTATCGACAACCCCACTTCCTTCATAAGTGACATCGCCGAGGGGCTTCTGTAAGTACCCCAATCCGGACCGCTCACCATCCGAGCATACGGAAAACACTAAAGGTTCACCTCCCCGCGATCACGAAGTCTCATAACTTACAAAAGGATCAGATTGACCAAACAAACCAAGGAAGGACCTTTTGGGCATTTAAAAACTTGAAGGACTTCTGCAGGAATGGCACAAAAGTCAAAAAGGCTGACAGATTAAAGAGTGAACCATGAAGACCTCTTTGCTGCATGTTGGCCCGCACGGACCACCTTGCCAACACGCCACATGACACAAAAGTCAAGATGTTTGATTGATTAAAGTCAGAGCTATGCGGACCAAATGACTGATTAATGTCTAGTCCATGCGAATCACTTTGTCCAGGCTCAGATCCTATAAATAATGGCCTCAACAGCTTCAATATCGTCAACAAACATCACAAATATCATCCCCCATTCATTCCCTCTCATTCTGATCCATCCCGGTCCATTTTGGTCCATCCCGATCCATCCCAGTTCATCCCGATCAACTCCCAACACAAAAATAACCCCCACTCATCCTCAATCAATCCCCATTGATCCACACTCACTCACAAATGCCAACAAACACCCCACAATGACTCAAAAGCGGCCAAAATCCGCGAGTTTAGCAAGTATGAAATGAGAGTTAACTAGGGGAGGTTCTGCCTAAGTGAGAGCAGAAATTCTCTCCTCTTTAAAACACCACGAATCAACCACGTTCCCCCAAGAAATATAGAAAGAAACCAACATTGGTAAGATCTCCTTCTAAATCCTAAATAACTGCTTTAATTTCCCAGTCTTTAAATATTACTGTTTAAATACATCGTTCACAATGTAGTCTTTACTTACTACATATGTCATAAAACCAAACCATCTAAATGATCCTACAAGATCTTCCAGGCACAATGTGCACAAGAATGGAGGTCTGACTAGGATAGTGGTTTGTTCTTGTCCCATGTATCATCCATTTATTATTTATTTTCAAAAGTACTTCATTTCTTAAAACACACACAGAATTTTCAAAAAAAAGTTTAGAAAGACTCGTGTATATGAGGCATTTTGGGTGAGCAAAAAATCTCTTCCCGAGGCGTAACCTGACCTCCGAACTCAAAAATCTCATCACACAACAAAAAGGCTTTTTTTCAATGTTTTGGGCATAATCAAAACGGCGTGGCGATTCCCTCTTTTCAAAGAAATTCATCCGTCCAAATAATTGGAAGCAAAAGGCCTCCGCCTCCCCCAGGGGGAGGGCTGGATCGGGTAATTTCACATAGCCATGGCAGAAGAAAAAAGCAAGAAAAGATCTGAGAAAGTGGAAACGGATGCGACTGGCACCAACCAGACCTCCAATAGAAGTAATTACAAGGGGAAAATAGGAATCGGGCTACAGAAAAAGCCGAGGTCTTTACCCCACTCACTAAACCTATCATGGAGATCATGCAACTGGTGAACCTACCATACCCCCGACCACTTAGTGATAGAACAAAACATGCCCGTGACGGCTCCAAGTATTGTGCCTTCCACAAGGACCACAGACATGACACGGAGAATTGTATCTCACTCAAAAGAATGATCCAGAGATGGGTAGACGAGGGGAAACTTGATCGATATGTTATGCGATAGGATAACAAGCGAAAAAGAGAAAATGATGATGATAAAGATGATGAAAGAGAAGACATGCCTCCTAGGGCTAAACTTCATGTTATAAGGGAGAAGAATGTTTCCAACAAGAAATTGAAAGACCAGATACATGAACTCAGTAAGGTCTGCCACACATCCCCGCCTGGATCCATAAGGGGAAGGAAGTCATCAACTTCTCCCATAATGAGCTAGCTGGAAGTCGTGCAGCTCGTGAACAACCTTTGGTAATCAAAGGAAGGATTGATAACTGTGAATCCGAGAGACTCCCCATAGACTCGGGGGGGGGGGCCTCCAGGGATATTCTATACTATTCTACCTTCCGGAAGATGAACCTAAAAGATAGCATGCTTGAACCATACTCTGGAAAACTAGAAGGCTTCACTAACCATAAAATCAACGTCATGGGGACGATTAACCTACTACTAAAAGTCGGGGAGCATCCCTTCCGAGCTGAGGCCACAGTAACGTTCGTGGTCATGGACCTGGCAAGTAACTACCATGCCATACTAGGCATTACAAGTCAAGGCAAACTTGGGATGATCGGCTCCCTCCCCCACCAGGGAGTTAAATTTCCTACTCTCATGGGAATCGGATGCGTGAGGGTGACACCCAAAGACTTATTGGAACATGTGATAAGGAGCAAAAAAATTGCCAGAAATTTGGAGATAGACACAAAAGAGGAAAATATCTAAGTATGTAAATACTACCAACACCAGTTTTGGGCTTAATCTGATTTTTGAAACCGAAGATAAGGAACACATGATACTAGATATTCATCAGAAAGACAGCAATGACACAGTTCTGTCTGCCCCATATACAGCCCCTCATCTCATCATCGGCAAGAACTCGGGGGCTGACCCTGACTTAAGAAAAAGAGAGTTGTAGGATGTAAACGAACTAGTTGAAAGGGAATACCTAGACATAAACGGTGATGATGGATAAGACCCAAAACATTTGTGGCACTCCGATCATCTACGAAAATACTATCACTATTTTAAGTTTGTTTTTTGATTAATAAGATTAGTCATTGTTAGTCTTTATCATATTTACAAATAGAATATTATTGAAGTTCGATATAATCAGTTTACTCAATAAATTCAATTTCCATCAATAGACTATGACTAGCAATACAAAAACACTAAAAGATGAGAAGTTTACTCCTCTCACCTTAGGCAAAATGCCTAATGGTAAGAAAGACGAGGAGCTTACCCCTCGAACCTTGGACAAAATGCCTAAGGGTAAAAAAGACTAGTAGCCTA